>PVIC010003242.1:0-70401 GCA_004025085.1 Thryonomys swinderianus
AAAAAAAAAAAAAAAAAAAAAAAAAAAAGTTTAAGAGTGTTGAGACAAATATAAGTGTTAAAACTATAAGAGGGAAAAACATAGATCAATAGAATGGAAGAGGGATTTGATCGATATTAGACTTCACCGGGAAGTACAAAAGTTCAGGAACATAAAGGACTGATGATACATACACTGCATTTGCATTCTGTATCTATGAAGTATTGTCAAGTTCAAAACATAATCATGAAAACTGCTCTGCTCTCCTCTCCACTGTGAAGGGCTTGGTGGAGATCACATGGTGACAGCTATTCCCTGTGCTTTGTTTTCCTGGCTCTGATCATCCGGTGGCCTAGAACTGCTTTGTCAGAGTCTCTTTATCTATCAACACCCAGCAAACTGACTAATGTTTCTTGAATTGCTGTATTGGACTAATAATTTGTGATATTTCTTGTCTACTGAGAACTTGATTAATTAAACTAACAACAAATTTACTCAAGAAGCTCTAGAAATGGAGTCAATCAAATATACTTCATCAATAAATATTTACTGTGTAAAACACAAAGCTTTAGAAGCAATAATAGTGCTGAGGTGGCTGAAGCAGATCTCCTGCAAAAAATGTGGGAGTTAAAGGATTGTAGACACAAAGCTAAAGTCCAGAAATTTTAAAAATCAGTTATATGCAAAACAAAGTAAATCCTGACTCAGGAATCCAGGGGAAAAAAACAACAGTATACTAAGGGGAGTCTTCACAAAAGAAGATGCAAGCACAGAACTGTAGGTGGAAGAAATAGAAGCACAGGAGAAGGTGTTCTGAGAATGTTTAAAGCCAAGGGTGATGAGGTTGAGGCTTTATGGGGAAATGGGGGAGACAAGCCTAGAAAGACTGGCAAAGTCAAGGTTGTGGAGGGTTTTTGTACCTAAGCCAAGCAGCTGGACTAAATACCATGGTACACAGACCCCTGGGAGTTTATGAGTCAAGGAAGGACATGGTGAAAGCCAGATGATTGAATGAAGATTAATTTTGCACCAATAAAAAGTGTATATTCTTTGGAAAAATCTTAGAGTAAGAAATATGGCTGTAATAATCTTAGCAGAGAAATAATTAAAATTCTGAACTTGAAAAATAGTAATGAACAAGGCAAAGCCAAATGAGATGGTGACTTCTTCGGAACTGGTTGGGTGTGGGTTGGAAGAATAAAGAAGGTACACAGATACAGTAATAAAGTGGATCTTGAAAAACATGTGTAAGTCATGACATTCCAAGTACCAGAGTCTCATTTTGGCTTCTATAGAAGGAAGTATATATATACTTATATGTGTGTGTGTGTGTGTGTGTGTGTGTGTGTATTTGTGATCATAACTCAACCAAAAAGCCTTTTGTAAAAACCTATTCTTTTCAACCTTTCAATCAACCAACATATTAAAAAAATTGAATTTCTGACTTTCTTTAGCTGATGACTAGAAAAGTCAATCCTGTTAGGTTACTTTGAATTGATTACTTTAACAATAGGTTAATTTAATATTATGAAAGGAGAATAGCAGCCTGAACTAGTCTTGAGTCTCCAAATACTGCCAGGTATTTAGATTTGTGAAAAGTGGAGATGGGGGTTAAAAAAAAATCCTGTTTTGCAAGTGAAAAACTTACAGTGAGCAATATAAAATAAATTTACTTCAGTTTAATATGGATAATCATATGCAGGTCTAGAGTCTTTATATTTTATAGCTCTCCTTAATTCCACATCTTCCTACTGCAGAGAGTACAGACATAAAATATTTCATCACAGTGTTTAGGGATTTTTTTTTTCCCATAGAAAAAGGAAAGGAAAGGAAAGGAAGAAAAATTCTTACCTAATAGCCTATACTCTCCAAATTCCCAGCTATATTATTGACAATTGACAATCATAATTTCTGTGTCAGTGTTACAAAACTGCACAGATGTGACTGAGAATACACAGAGACACTCACAATGGAAAGAGCAATATGAGAAATTCAGCCACGTTTTTCAAGGTTTCATTTTAGAGATGTGTTACTGATAAAATGAACATTTTACTGCTAAATATTTGTCATACTGCATTTAAGCCACATTGATTTCCATGTCTTTACTTTTAAAGAGCAAATGCCTCTACCCCTTTGGAACTTAGCATTTCCCTTGGCTTCTTTTAAGCATACCAAGTTTAAGGTACCTATGGTGGGGTGAGCTTGGGTGTGCTCACACACCTGCACACATACACACAGAGCCTACTTCATGTCACTAACCACCCTGGTTATCCAAAGTTAATGGACTCTGAAATTGATATAATTCCAATATTGCAGCTCATAAAAAACAGAGTGATATTTTATTTGTGGCCTACCTCATTCACTTTTTAAGAATCCAGAGGGAATTAGGACAACCTTCTGCATTTTACCTACATATGCACCTCATTCATTGTATTAGATAACTTTTTTTTTTTACTTGCAGTAAGATACAAAAAACAAACATTGTAAGTCATTATTTGGTAGTATTAAGTACATTCATGTTGCTATGCTCCAATCTACAGAACTGTTTTCATCTTGTAAAACTGAAAGCTTACATCAATTAAACAAGAAATTTCCATTTCTTCCTGGGCCCACCCCTTTGCAACCACCATTCTTCTAGCTCTACAAATACTTCATCTGAAGAGAAACACAGATTTGTCTTTTTCTGACATAATGCTTTCAATTTAATGGTCTCAAGGACTGTCTATATTATAGCATGTTATATTATATTCTATTATTCAACCATCTATTGATGAGACACTTGAGTTGCTTTTGCATGTGGGATGTTGTGAATAATGCTACTACGATCTTAAAGATACACATATTTTTCTGAGACCCACCTTTCATTTATTTTGCAAGTATATGTCCAGAAGTGGGAATGTGGTGAGCCTACATTGTATTCATTAGGGCTCATCAGGGTGTTTTCCATAACTGTTAGACCATTTTACAATCTTACCAATAGAACACAAAAGTTCCAGTTTCTCCATGTCCTTGTCAACACTTGTTATTTTCTGTTTCTTTGTCTTTCTTTCTTTCTTTTTTTTTTTTTTTTGAGACAGGGTCTCACTTTGTAGCTCAGGCTGGCCCTGAGCTCACTATGTAGCCAGGCAAGCCTTGAATTCAGCAATCCTCCTGCCTCTGCCTCTCGAGTGTTGGAATTACAGGTGTGAGCCATCATACCTGGCTTTTTTTTTTTTGTCTTCATAGCAGCCATGAAAATGGGTGTGAAATGATACATGATTTTTTTATTTGTACATCCCTCATGATTAATAATGTTGAGTATCATCATATACTCTTTGATGCAGAGCAATACTTTTAGACTTATTGATAAATCAGATGACAAAGGTAAAAAGAAAATTTTCTAGTTTTCTGAGACTTCATAGTTATAATCAACAAATAGTACTAAGTTATGTTTTCTAGGCAAGGTTCTGGGTTAGGGCTCAACTTATAAAAATAAATAAACAAACAAACAAACCTGAAGGACTTGAGAGCAATTGGCCTGCAGCAAGGTAGTGAAGACAGGATGTGCACGTAAAAGTGCAAGGACTCCCCTGAGACCTTAACTTCCTGCAAACAAGAACGAACTTCTGAACCATATATCTTCCAGCACAAGAATACATTATGCTGTGTCTTTAAGAAATATTTGTTGACAAATGAATAAACTCATTCTTTATAGATGTGATCCTCAAAAACCCCAAATTTCCAGTGCAGGTGTTTTATGCATTTTCTAAGCGATGAGCTTCTCCATGGATCAATGTACACTACATGCCTATAAGTCTTCTGAAAACAGTTGCTTTTGAAAAGGTGTGAATTTTTTTACTTTCTTTAAAAGGGTGTTAACTTCAAAAGGCAACCTGGTGAGTGTTAAAAAATTAACACATTTAAGTCAGTAACCATAACATCACCCCTGGATCTGTGAACCTGAAATTGAACTGGTAGACTGAGTTGACTCTAGTTTGGATGCCAAAAAAGCCATCACTCAGCACTAATCTGAACTAGGGAAAATTTGCTTTCTTTGGGTTGGGGTGAGGGAAGGGGCTAGAGGTTGGTGTTGCTAGCAGGGCTTAAAAGCAGGAGACAGCTAGTTATAAACTCTTCTTCCAGACCCTTCTAACCCCTTTAACTTGCTTTAAAAGCTACTTTACTGCGGAGAATGTGCACTTTAGCTGGCTATCATCAAAAGAAACTTCTTTTTATTAAGAGTAGAATTGTTTATGTGTGGAGAAAATTGAAGGATTTTCACTGGGCCCCTTTCTCCCCCCCCCCTTTTTTTATTTCTCATTGTACACAACAGATATTTTTTCTTCTGTTCCCTGTCACTTTGCCTGGCATCTACCAATATATTACCTGGACCTTGGTTCTCCGGCAGTCCTTGTTTAGGAATGATCCTAACTACTAAATTTTACCCAACAGTACAGCAAATACAGAAGTATTGCAGTCCAGATCCACATCAGGGACTCTTAAGGCTGAAAGGAGGGCTGAAGGCTTCAGGGCCCCAACCCCCCCACCTCCCCACCCCATAGCCTGGGCCAGGCTGCACTTAGCTGAGGCCTTCATGAAGGGTTTTATGCCATACAGAAGCAGCGCACTGCGGTGCTGCTGTGAAATATGAAGCAACATCAGAAGCAAAGGAAAAAAACCGCTGTGTGACAGAAGTACTGGAAATTTTAGAAAAAAGTTTCTGAAAGAGTTGGAGGCCTTGAGGCCATGACCCAGGCTACAGTTTTGCTAAAGCTGTAAAGCAGTAGATAATGCACAGGTGCTTCTAAAAGGGAGAGAACTGGCTCTTGAGTGTCCTTGTTAGCCATTGCTGCCGCGACAGGAGAGCCCCTCACCAGGAGATGCCTCTCCTCACTGCCCCTCCGCCTGCCAGGTTCCTTCATTCTTCCATTCACAGAGATGTATTAAGTACTAACTGTATACCGGCCACTTTGCTAGGTGCCTACAAAGGGATTACTATGATTTATTAACTGAGTTAAAGGTCTTCTCAGTCTAGTAAGGAGAGGAATTAAAATGCAGGCTCTTAAGTACCATAATACCAGTACTAGGTACAGAAACAAACAGAAGAGACAGCGAGCCTGACTGAGTCCAGAAAAAGCTTTTGGAGCTGTTTCTTTCTCATTTAAAAAAAAAATCTATCTGTCCCCTCATGTCTTTCTGCACTAGCATTCTCACAGGCCCCTAGACCTCTTCCCTTCTGCATCATCTCTGCTTTGGATTTAGAGCCCAGAGAGAAAGAAGACAGTGGAGGAACACCTGCATTGTTTCACTTAATTTGTTCCTCTGTGTTCATATTAATCCAGATCTTGCAATGTATCTAGTTTTTCTAAATGTTATACAGGGATTCTATGTTTGGTTTTCCGTCCCTTCTAGAAAGCAGGTACTATTTTCCACTGTTATTTTACAGGTGAAGAACCTTGCTGCACAAACGGGTTCTGTAACTCCCCAGCGCGCGGGCTGTGTGGCTCTGGCCAGGGAACCCTGTGCCTGGCCGCCCCTGTGGCTGACCCAGCTTGTCCGCCTCGCCTCGAGGGGAGCCGCTGAGGAATCAGGTCTTCCAGCAACGGACCTGTGTTCAGATGGCAGCAGACGAGTGACGAAAGGGAGAAGACAGCAGTGTTCTGACCCCGGAAGGGGGGACTTTGGCATTTCAAGAAAGGCATTGAAGGGGTGTGGAGGGACTGAAAGCCCAGCTGTTGGACCCCATATGGGGCGAGCCTGGAGAGCCCCTCGAGTGCTCTGAGCTATGGTTCCTCAGTTTAAAGCAGTGATAGCTGCACCGCAGGAGTTGAAATAAGACTCCTGTCAGAATAATCTTCTGACCATCCTTAATATAATATTATTCTGTGAACAATATGCCCATTGTTGTAACATTGCACCTGAAAGCGATTTGGTTCAAGTTGCTCTTAAATTTCCTCATTTCTACCTCATATACACACATCTCAGTGCTTAGTTTATCTTCTTTTTAACATCTAAGAAAATAAGCTAATAGGATATAATCAGTTTATATGATTATTTAATACTCTGAATTATCAATTAAAACTATTAATTAACTAGGGTTTTGAAGATTTACTATATTTAAGAATATATTCAAAATATGATACAATGCCGGACGTGGTGTCTCACGCCTGTAATCCCAGCACTCGGGAGGCAGAGACAGGAGGATTGCTGAGTTCGCGGCAGCTTGCCTGGGCACCATAGTGAGCTCAGGGCCAGCCTGAACTACAAAGCAAGACCCTGTCTCAAAAAGCAAAAAAAAAAAAAAGATTTCCTCTTGAAGAAAATTATAATTTAGATAAGAAGTCCATCTGTAAACAAATAACTACAGTATGATAGTTCCTAACTGGGAGCCACTTTCCCTCCACCTTCTATTCCAGAGGATACTTCTGCAGATATTTTTAGCTGTTAAAACTAAAGGGCATTAAAGTCAATATACAGATATCTCCATATCTCCTGTTTAAGGCACTGCAATTCACAATAGTCAAGTTACAGAATCACCTCAGATGCTGGTCCACAGATGACTACACTAATGGCATATATATACATTTATACATATATATATATGTATATGTATCATATTATTTCACCATAAAGAAGAACTCAACCATGTCATTTTCAGGAAAATAGATGAAACTGGAGATGACTGTGTCAAATGTAATAAGCCACACTCAGAAAGATGATTATGGGATGTTTTCTCTCATATGTAAAATTATGAAAGAAAAGAATGACCTTAAAGTAGAGGGGTTACTACTAGAGAAGAAGAAGGGGAGCATCAGGAAGGGTGAAGAGAGGGGGATATGATCAAATTATACTATATGCATATATGAAAATGACTCAGTGAAACCTCTTACCCTGTATAACTAATATGTACTATAAAAGTAAAGGAAAATGTGGAAAAAAACTGAGTAAGATAGATGTTACTGATAACTGTTGGGCAGAAGTCAAGGATATTCCACATGTTCTGCAACACCCCTCTCCTACCTTGCAAATTATGTTCCAGCCCAAAATAATAGTTGTATTAAGGCTGCCATCATACAATGAAATAGAAGCTATAATTAAGGCTTAAAAAGAAGAAATCAATGAGGAAATGGTAACATAATTATTGGAAAAAATAGGAAATTCATTTGGATCCCATGCAGAACATGTGAAAGGTAATTTCCATTTCACTGAAAGTTCTTAAATGACACATTCTGGAACAATTACACAAAATCTTCCAAGTATTATGGATAACCCAGCATTTCTGGTGAGGTCCTTTTATGCAGAGTTTAGACTCTTTTTGGGCACTGTACTTAATAACATGGCTGTAGCATTAGTCAGGACTAAATCTAGAAAGTCAGAACCATTGTAGATACCTTGAATAAAGGGAATTTTATATAAGGAGTCAGTACTACAGAGATGGAATTACTGAGGAATCATAAAAGGGGAGAATGAGGCAGCTCAGAGATTAGTAAAAAGCCCTGAGTGCCTTGACAACCCTGAGGTGGAGAAGCTAGTGTTGTTCATTTTAAAAGCTGGAGAAAACAGGTGAGAATAGAATTGTGGGGGAGACTCAGACCAACCTGGAAATAGGAAGGTCCATCAGGGAGGAGCTAGAAAGGCAGAGGAAAGACAGAGAGATTCATGAGTAGGGAAGAGATATCCCTGAGCACTCCTCTTAGCTTTTCTTCTCACCTTCCAGGCTCCTTCTGGTCTCTTCCATTGGCTGCGACTGTCTTTTAAATAACCGGTGTGAGAACTTGGGAAATGTAATTCCTTATGATGCAGTTGGAAAGGGAGAAGAGTAGTGAGTGAGCAGAAGGCAAATGCCTGGCACTCACATCCTGGCTAAGGAAATAGAGGGGTATCTGCTCGATCAAAAGCAGAAATGTGTATCATTATCCACACCACATTTTAAATACATACTCTTGATTCCAATACGTACCAGAAATGGCTGAGACATGGTTAGCTTGATGAATAATGACAAAGATCTCTGAAGTTTCCTCTGCAGCAATGGACATCTATGACATAAAGTTTTCTTTTACCTTCAAAGGACGTGCATATAGAAAGCATTCAGCCATTAAACTGAATAATCATTGAATTGATTAAAGAGAAGGTAGATGTGGAGTGGAATGATGCATTTGGACAAGGATAATGCAGGTCGATGAGGTGTGTGTGTGTGTGTGTGTGTGTAAGTATACTTAAATATGGTTGCCATAATCCCCGTTATGCGTTGGAGACTTTTGTTATCTAAGTATTTATGTTTGGGTACCTGGACTTATGAGGTTGCACAGGGAAGCAAAAGTTGACATAACAAAAAAGTTCTGTAGTGAACACGAGTAATCCTCACACGAACATTGCTAGGTTGGTCTCAGGATTGCTTTCCAGGCAACCCAAAGTTTCTTTTGTTCAGTACCGGACTGATTATCAAACACTACACCATATAATCTAAACACAATAAATATGTTTTGGAGCAAAATAGAAAATATTGGTATAAAAAAGCTACAGTGTTGGTCAACTGAATAACTGGCATAATGAACAAATAGTAATTAGATCAGTTAATAAAGGGAAAATGATCAGATCGTACAAATCTATAAACAAACCCAATTTTCTTTTTTAGAAAGTAATAAAGGCTCCTAGGAGATCTGAAGATCCCTAAATATTACCAAAAAGTTATCTTTTACTAGTCACATCTGAGTAAAATTTGAAACAAAATTTGTCCAAACAGGCTATCTTAATATTTGTTGGAAAATATCACCCCCAAAGTCAACTTTCATTCTCAATTCATTCTTTTGAGAATGAAAGCTAGTTGCAAATATAATGACATCATGTTTTATCAGACAAAATAATACATTTGTTTTCACATATTTTAGATTCTCTTGAATCTGAATTATTTTCTTTTCATTATTGCTTCTGAACAATTGGTTCTCATGTTAAGCAGATTCTCGCTATTGGCCTCTGTGTGTACAGAGCTTCTTCCAGGAGGTGGCTCCGCTTGTCCTCTCTGGGCACTGGGTGTTATTGTTTGTGTGTGTCCTATTTTAGACACTGAGTCTGTGGAAGCAGTGGGACAGTGACACCACAGTCACTTTAATATCACTGCAAATACCATCTATAGTGTTTGTAGTGCGCACATTGGCACAAAAGCCAATCGCTATAACTTTTAAGAAGCGGGAAAAATAGGAACAGATAATAGAGGACACAGACTCATAAAATGTTACAGCTGAAAGGGACCTTAAAATCATTCAGTGGCCGTCCCCTCATTTTCCAGTTGAGGAGGCTGAAACGTCTGCGGGGGATAACTTGCTGTGTCATGACGACACTAGTTTGTGGCAGAGTTGTTGCTTGAAACTGGGTCTTGGGACTCCTGTCCAGAACCTTCTAAATGACACTTGAGCACAGAAAGCCGTTGATGGACTCTGTAGCCGAAGCAGAAATTGTATACTTTAATGACTTCCCAGGCACTGGCTGCTGGCTGCTGCTCAGAGCTCTGCCATCTGTAGGCCAGGGCTGTGCGGTGGTGACCAACTCAGGCTCTGGAGCCAGGCAGCCCGGGTTTTAATGATGCCCTCCCACTTTCTAGCTGAATGACCTTGGAGAAGCTACCTAATCTCTCTGTGCTTCCATTTCCTCAGCATTTTTGAGGGCTTCCTCTGTGCCAGGGGCAAGCAATAGCCTTCACCTCAGAGTGTCTAAAATGAAATAATATTTATGCATCTGTTTAGAGTGGGGGGTGGCTCATGGTAACTTCTCACCCACCCCAGTGTGACCAGTAAGGTGCTTAGCAAGTCAACACTGGGGATCATTTGAGTTGAGCAGTGAAATTGCGGGAAAACAGTCTGTACAGTTAACACCTGGTCACCTGACAGCCTGAGGACAGGGAAAGGTGGTCAAGGCACCAAAACTGGATTACCCTTGTTTCATGGGAACTCTTCTATGTAGCTATTTTTGTGGAAGATGAAAATTCAGCAAACCTAGAATTTCTTTATGATCTTTCTCTCCTCTGAACTCTGTGCTGCACTTTCAAAGCTTGAGTTAAACATTAATTCAGTTACAGTTAAAGGCCTAGAATTGGGTGAACCTAACCATATTCACTAGTCCAGTTTTCTGATAAAGAGCAACCCTCTTTTGTTTGGCTGGGTAACAAAGTCTTCAAGAATTAAAGGTGTGGCAGGGAGCACCCAGCCCTGCTTGGCTGACCCAGATAAATCACTACTGAAAATGCAGAACACACCCTTCCCCATACGTGCACACAAGCAAACACAGCAGTTTGGATAGGATCGTCTCTGCTGCAGACAGATTTGAGTTCATGCGTGCCAAATTTCCCCACAAATTTTCTCAAAAATATACCAGTCACAGAGAGTACGTAGGTATCCAAGTCCAGAAGAATTAACACTTTCTATTTTAATAAAAACATTTGTTAAATAAATCTAGCCTAATTTCTCTGAAGTCCAGATCTCCTGCTAATTTGCATAGTTTATCAATCCTATTCTTAAACCTTCCTGAGAAGTAGTTTCTCCCACTTTACTTAGAATTCTTTTCAGGTTTCTCACAACAAGAAATGCTAAGCTAAATTGGGCTAAATTACAAAATGAGAAACCAAAGAAGACATGCCAGTCTACCAGTATATGTCAGCTGCTCTGCTCTGGTCTGTTAGATTAAGTAGGACTATATTTTATTCTTATTTCAAAGGTGTTGAAAAACAGACTATTTTACCATCAGTCCTCTAGTCAAGAGGGTGTGGGGAAGAGGGGGACTCATTACTGAAGACTCCTTTAAGAGGATTCTTGAGGCTTGTAAAATTTCCTTCTAAAAAACAGAAAACAGAAGAAACAAGTGACCACAGCTGAACACCCAGTCCAAATGGAATTAAACTGATAAAAGCCCCAGGGAGCAAAGAAAATCCAGTGACACTCTTGTTGGCCTATAAATATATCAGTCATCCTTTCAATATTATTGAGGAAACAGTAAAGGTGTGGGGTTAAGAGCCTGAGTTTTGGAGTCAAGTGTAGGTGAAGTCAGATCTTAGTTCTGCTACTTATTGTGACAATTTAGGCAAGTTTCAAGCTTCCCTGAATCTTTTTTTATCAAATATAAAATGAGAGCATTACAGCCTGCCTCACAGGACTGTAAAGATTAGTTAGTAGAAACAGTGCACCTACCATGGTCTTGGTGCTCTATGAACATTAATTTGCTACTTGTGCACTGAGTGACTACTATGTGCAGGGAATGAATGAAACCAAGTCTCTAGCATCCTGGCAATGTGCCCTGGTTGAGGGAGTAGAAAATAGTCAATTTGCTCATAGAAAACCAACACGCTATCCATCTGTGATCACAAAGAAAACTGATGCTATATGAAGAGACGGAATTAGATGGAGTTGTTTCTTTGTTTAAGGAATTCAGGGAAGGTTTCTAGGATAACATGATGCTGCAACTGAAGCCTACAAGAAATAGGGGAGTAAAACCTACAGACAAGTAGCCATCCGATCTGGCAAAGGAGCTCTGCAAAGGTCTCAGCAGGACAATGAAGTTGAAGGCAAGTACGAGCTCAGGAAGCAAATGGGGGTCTGGCAGGGGGAGGTCCAAAGGGATAGAGCAAAAACAAAGAGGTCATTGTAATGGGCATTGAATTAGCATTTGGTACTGGGTGAGGTGGAAGTCAGGAAAGTGAGAAGTGCTGTGAGGATTTAGAGGAATCCCCTGATCTGTGAGTAGAGTAAAAACCCATGGGCAAGCCCAGAGGCAGAGAGACCAGTTAAGAGGGTTTTGCAATAACTCAAGTAGGACATGAAGAAAGCTTGGACTTGGGAAAAGGAAGAAATTGTGTCACGTGGTCAGAGATTGCATACAGTATGAAATAGATCTAAAAGGTCTTGCTGGTAAATTTCACAGGTGGTATGAAAGGAAGGGACACGGTTAATGATCATATCTTTAGTTTGGGGAAGAAAAACTCAGAGACTGCCTCCTTTGACATGGAGGGTGCCTTGAGAATGAAATTCCATGGCAGACAGTGTCCTGTTTCAGTCACCCACCCTTCCCAGTTTTTTTTTTCCGTTTTTTACCTTGGAATATAAGCTAAAAAACAAAAGTCTAATACCTAAACACCTTTAGAGTTTTGAGTGAAAATGCGACTGAGTTTTGGCAAGTAAGATGAAGGTAGACCTGCCCAGTTGAATTCTCTGGAAACAGGAAATAAGATGTAGCCTCAGAAGGGCAAGGCCTTTGTCCTTTGTAATTTGTCCTTTGTACTTTCTTCCGGGGACACAGAAAGTACACTTGAGTCACAGGGTCACCTATGATGATGCAGTCATCTGTGGAGGTGGAAGCTGGAGGAGTGTGACTCCTTGAGGTTGTTATAAAACAATGGTTTTAGATCTGGAAAGACTGTTATGCCCTATAATGTCTACTGTGTGTCATAAATAAGTCTGTTTTCTTAAGCAAGTAATAGTCAAATTTTTTCTCATCTACAGCAGAGCTAATCATTATCTGGTATTAAACATATAAGTGGGTGGTACCTATGAAGTTTGTCCTGCAATGGGAAATGAAAGGAGAGGTTAAGTGTGAAGATACGAAACAGGATATTGTCAGCATGTAGATGATACTCAGAGCTGAAGGTCAGCAAGAGAAGACTCAGAGAGGAGATGGTGAAGTCATAGTGAGTGAGAGAGATGCTGATCCACATGATATCTCAGCAGCCACTGAAGAATTTACTTTAAGAAAAGAATGATAAGCTGTGTCAAGTGTTGATGAATGATAAAGTAACAATGTATGGTGGACTTGGAAATATAGAGACCCTTGGTGATTGTCACAAAGCACTTAATGTTCACTGTAAAATAACTAGAATTTTCACTGGGTACATACAATGCCAAGAGTCAGATAGTATCTGTACTTATCAGAAAGAAGCTATCATACTCCTTCCCTTTTCATTAAAACAAAGAATAATCAACCAATGGAACAATGGTTTTCATTGATGGAAGTTTAGTAAGTGTATTGATGGCTACTATTTTTTTCTCCAAAAAATATTAATATTTTCATCTGATTTTCATTTTTATCCGGTTAAAAACCTTGAAAGAAGGCATGGAGATAGAATAGTATGTTGGAAAGGGAATGGAATAGTGACAAGGAGAACTGAGAGCCAGTACTTCTCCACTTATTAGTTGGGATATATACAGAACAGATAGACAATAGGTAGGTATTTAGCTGTATTAGCAGAGGTTGGCTCATGCAATAATGGCAGCTGAGAAATCCCACAATCTATAGTGAGGGATCTGGAGGCCCAGGAAAGCTCATGGCGTAATTTAAAAAAACTTAGGAGCGAATGAGCTGATTATCTAGTTTAACTCTAAGTCCAAAGGCCCGAATACTAGGAGAGCAGATTCCGGAGAATGGTGAGGTTGAAGCTTAAGTAGGCAAACAGAGAGGAAAATCAATCTTTCTCTCCCTTTTTAGTCTGTTCAGGACCTCAGTAGATTGGATGACATCTAGTCACACTGCGTTCATATTATGTGTGTGTGCAAGTGTTTATGGGGACCTGCCTCACTTAGTCCACTAGTTCAGAAATACCCTTATGGACACACCAAAAATAACGTTTAACCAGCTATCTGGATGTCCTATGGCCCAGTCATGGTGGATATATAAAATTAGCCATTATATCCATCACCTCTAATTGTACCAATGATCCTAAATGGCCATTGAACTCACCTATTCTTATTTTCCTCCTTTCTACAATATATTGGACTTCTCTTTACGATTTCCTGCCAATTTTAATATTCTAATTACTAGAGTAAGCAACAAATACTTTCAAATGTATGGTACCTAAAGCAGCATCTAGCAGTGTTGATATTCAAGAAATAATTTTAATGAAAAATGAATATAAATTTTCAGAGACAATGGATTTGACACTGTCACTGTTGTGACAATGTCATTGGCATCAATGTGTCAAAGATGTTCATTTGGGCATGTTAAGAGACACTGACACAGGTTTAGGTGATTAGAACCATTAGAGTTGCCAAGTAGTGAAGCCATGGTTAGATTTTAGAAGTCAAAGTCTGTAATGAATTTTATCTGAATTTCAGAATATAAAATGTAAAATCTTTTTGTCCATAAAAATGCCTCTCCTTTTGTATAATTACAATCATATGGACAGTAGCCAACTGAAATAGCCAAGACTTCTAGACTTCATCTTCTGAACTTTAGAGACCTTAAGAAAAAGAATATATATATATATACATATATATATATGTATATGTATATATATATGTACACCTTTTATGTGTTGAGATAACTGGTTTGGATTTTAGCTACTAAAGCATTAGTTAACAATAGCTCAGTGAGTGTTTTTATTACAAGCAAGAATAATATTATTCATGGTGGACATCTTTGTTTTTTAAGATTTATTTGTTTGATTTCTCAAAGTCATAAATACCCCAAATTCACACACAAGCAGGAACTTAGTTAAGCTGCTTGGTTCTGTCGAGTATGCAAATATCCCAACCCAGTCTATGTCAGCTTCGAAAGATAATGTCATGCAGAAAATTAAGACCATCTGATGAAATCATGTTATGAAATGTGGCATGAGAGAGCAGCATTTTATACGTTACGATTTGATGTATTTTCACACCAAAACTCAAATGAACAGGAAAGGAGCCTCAATTAATGCAAAATTTGAAAATCGGAGCCAAATTTACAAGGTATTTTTACTAAGAAGAAAAGGCAGGAGGGGACATCTTAAATACTGTCTCCTCATAGCTGCCTTGATTTCATGTATTGTGTCTAAGATCCCAACTACCTCAGCTTTCCATTTAGGGTTTTCAATTTAATTCGATGGCAGTTTGGATTCAATAGTGATGCATTTGTCGTTAATTTCCTTAAAGCCTTCCTGACAATGTAGACCATTATCACCCCAAATATTTTCTGTGTCTGAAGGGATTTCCAGATTCCACAGTGCACAGAGGCAGATTCCAAGGCAGGGCTTAAGCAGAATATATGAAAAGCAAGAATATATTTCCTTAGTAACTAGCTGGCCTTTTTTCCCTCTCTGCAGAACTGTTTTCCAGAAGATGAGAAGGAGACTTGACAGGACTTTATTGGTTCATAAATTAACTCAGTGGATTTACAATCATTACTGGGAATGCCAGGGACTCTTTTTAGGAACTTATGTTCAGAAGAGAAAATAAAAAATACTCTTAGCTCAAAATATGAAATTGGCACCACCACACACCTAGTGACAGTGGCCTAGCTGGTGTCACCTACGGGCCTTATCCACTCCATGACTGACACAGTCATCTTTGCCCAGAGGAAATTTTCAGCAGATATTCATGACTACTTTTTATTTTAGTGTAAATGAATGAACAATGAACTGTCTTTAGCCAGATGATGTCTGAGGTATACTTGGCTTTTGTAGGAGGCTGTCATGAAGTTGAGAGGTGCAGTGAGCACCCTATGAGGGTAAAGTGTGCATGACTTCCAGTCAACCTGCGCATTGAATCCAGGAGTGAAGAAAGATGGGTTCACATCAGCGAGACTGTCCCCTCCCTACCCTGCCCCAAGACACATTTGGTCCAGCAGATGGAACCAAGTGCCACATCCTGAGCAGATCTCCGGGCTCAGGATTTGTGGGGGAGGTGTTTTGCAGAGTGCACAAGTGAAGGAGAAAAATTCTTACTCATGTCTACTGGATCGGAATCCTCTGCCTGTCTGACTTGTGGCATCAGTGGAGAGGAAAACTGAAATTTTCCTGCCCTTTCAGAAGGGAGAACACCAAAAGATAGGTATTTAAAGCCCAAATCCTACATTCTGTGGAAAAAACATGGGCTACTCATAATGAAAGAGTTGGCCATTTGGCCAAAAGAAATTTGGGCCCCAGTTTCTTGTGATCCAGGCAAGCAAGTCAAAAATAAATTTTTCAGAAGAAGGATTGAAGCTAATTACAGGAGGCAGAGAGTAGGTAAAAGAGTTCCTTGTTCAGAAGCGTCCACATATTTTCCTGAGATGAAGAGCAAATATTTTGTTTAAATAGCAAACAATTTTCTATAAAAGTGCTACTGCTTGGAAATGTTCTTTATGATTTATTGCTGCCTTTTAACCTGAAAAAAATATTAATAACTGAGGAGACCTTGTTGGTATCTTTATTATGCTTAAACCCAAATAGCCATAATATTATAACTGGTGTGGCCACGTTCAGTATTTTTCTTTCATGAATGCAGCATGGGCTTATTAAGAGAACCAGAAAAAAAGAAAACAGAGGCAATCTTCCAGCCTCAGCTTTAAGTGAGATGCCATCGCGTAAGAAGGCAGATCAGAAGCTGGGGGGAGGCCATAGAGAATTTCACCACATCTCCCTTTTTCCACCAGAAAGAGCACTTTTCTGAGCAAGGATTCGTGTCATCACTCAGCTTTTTCTTCTGGCAAAGCCAGAGTCCAGAACGGAATTTCAGTGGAAAAGAAACCAATAAATTAGATCTCTTTGTGAGCAATTTGTCGTTAGTTCTATTCTCCCTGCCTATTAAGATTCTTTATTTACTTCACCAAGAGATTTCTACTGACAAGTCCATCCATTTGCCAAGAGCCTCGATAAAATGATAATAAACAAAATGTCAAAAATGTATTCATGGGACCTTCCCCATTCCCACTGCCTCCCCTTCTCCTTTCCACCAGGCTGTTAAAGGCCCACTGAAGCTATGAAGTTTGAATGTGACACATTGACAGAAGGGTTTACTTTCTTTAATTAATTATATTTTTATAACTGTGCCCATACATTATACATTTTAATGGCATGTATATAAAAATTACAGCAATAAGAAGGCAAATATCCTCCAGCTCTGCCACTTACATCCTGATCTGGCTAATAGTCCTGTCTCTGGGATGGGGAGGTTGGATAGAGGAATATAGGGGAAGGAAATTTTCTATTTTATGTTTATGGATAATTCCCAGAGGAACCTTTTGTTTTCAAGAATCTTTTGGTTCCTTTTGGTGAACGGCAAATGCTGTGTAGTTCTTCCTCGCGCATAACTCCAACAGAGACACCCATAATACAAAACAGAGATCCCCCCGAGGGCACCGTTATACATTTATTATAAAGCAAAGATTAAAACAATTTTATGGAAATTAAAGATAATACGGAACATTTGTCTCCCTCTCAAAGAGTAACATGACGCAGTTCAGCAAACAGCTCCAGGCGTTCCACGGGGGGCGCCGGAAAGGCGGGATCTCCGGGGCCAGGAGGGCTAGCTGCAGGCGCTGAGATGGACTGTCGTGTTCTGGTGGAAAAAAATGATCCACCTGCAAAATCAGAGCAGTGGGCAAGTCCAGGGGTCCGTAGGTGGTTTGCCCTCCAGAGACCATCTCATCCAGGGAGGATGCAAATCACGGCGGAGGGACAGGCGGAGGGCTTTGGAGAGTTTTTGAGGTCTTGTCTTTTCTGGAGTGTGTATGTATAGGAACGGGGTGGGTGTCAGATCTAGTGTTTCTACTTGATTCACAGGTTCACTGGCCAAAAAGTGTATAAAACCCTAGAAAATCTGCAAAAGCTCCAAGCTGGTAGCATTTCCATTTTGTATATAAGAGAATCTTGTTACCAAAGCAGCAGTTGTCAGAAGAGAGTAAAACATCTGTGTTAAGCAAGAGATGTACTCAACTCCATTCGCACCCGGGGGTCTGATTTGACCTCTGGTGCGCTGAATTTATGGTAAGAAGAAGGCTTTTAAATTGGGTTTGTTTTATTTTGATCCTCTGTCTGGATATTTCCTTCATACCTCCCAGGCAGTTGCCCTCATGGGTAAGCTTATATTTTTGTTAATAAAAAATGCAATTGGTGCTAATCTAGACTTCCATCATGGTCGTTCAAGCTTTCCAACATTAATACCGTTCCCAAGAAAAGGGTCATCAAAAGGGTTTAGGGGACGTGGTTTTGCGGTCAAGGCACTGAGCCATATTCAGAAATGTCTGCTTTTATTCCCACTGTTGGGTTGCTATGTGGCATTTATAAGTTAATTGTTTCTTTCAGTCTTGATTTCTTTAGCTTTCAAAGGCTATTCTTTATTTACTTATGTAGCGTGGGCCCGGGGTTGACAATGCTTTATGGAGTGAACTCAAGAGATAATGGTTTTTGTTGTTGTTGTTGTTGTTGTTGTTGCTGCTGTTGTTGTTGTTTTTGAGACAAGGCCTCGCTTTGTAGTTCAGGCTGGCCCTGAGCTCACTATGTAGCCCAGGCAAGCCTTGAACTCAGCAATATTCCTGCCTCTGCCTCCCGAGTGCTGGGATGACAGGCGTGAGCCACCACACCCGGCACTGTGGTATGTGGTATTGATTGCTGGTGGGTGTGAGTCACCATGCCCAGCATTGTATGTGGTTTCTGGGATGGAACTCAGGAATCATTGCACTTGCGAGGCAGACACCAGAACCGCTGAGCTAAATCCCCAACCCAGAGATAATGGGGTTTTGATATGACTGACCTGGGTAGGGATTTCTTTGCTGCTCACTAGCTCCATACCTTAGTAGAAGTTACCGACTTTAACTTGTGTTTGTCTCTGGAAATGTATATGCTATTATTGTGAAGATTAACTGAGATAATGTATGTACATAAAGTATGTTAAGACAATGACACATGTAGTGCTCAATAAATGTACAGATTTTATAAATAATAATATTAATAATAGCTAAATGTTGTTAGGACTCCAGACAATTAACAAAAGAGGAAGCATTATCATGCAATTATTATTCATAAATAATAATAGCAACATTTATATACAGATTTTTTATGAGCTCTACACAGCAATGAATTTTAATGCCACATCACAGGCACCGTACTTCACCTTTCCTTTCAAAGTATATGACTTTTTCATATAGTGGCATAATGTAGTGCAGACGCTTGAAACACCTCCAATTTTAATTCTCCTCCCCCACTGCCTCCTGCTCTGTGCTCTCTAATGAAAAGTAAAGGTTAAGGCCAATCTGTTTAAGACGAAATCTTACCAGCCAGACCAGGCCAGGGGATGGCTCAGGGCTCAGAGAGTGAGGCGAACAGGAAGGGAGACGTAAGAAACTTATGAAACACACAGAAGGTGTCTGCTCTTTCGCATGAACAAGACCCTAGGGAAAAACGTCGCACCAAAAATAGCAGGAGAAATATTTTCAAGCACTTGTCATGTGCTTCCTTTTACTCTTCCAACGGGAACTATGCTCCTTCCAATGGGTAGATGTGTTTAGTACAGTAAATACAAAAGTTCCTTGTTAGAATTCATTAAAAAAATAAAGGTAAAAGAGATTTCTTTATAATCATAAGAAAGACACAGAAGCCAGGGCTTCCTGGCTAATAACACACATCAAGGGGCATTACAGGGACAAGGCCTTCATTATTAGCTAATAACATTCACCCCAGAGTGTCACTGCTTAATTATGGTCTCTCAAATATTTTGGCAATAAAGGAGGCAGAACATACTTTCAAACACATATTGATATACAGCCAAACAATATAGTTGTTTCTTATCTATTAATGAGGTTGAGACCTATGCCTTTAAAGGGATCATAACTAAATTCTTGGTTATATTTTGCCATTTAAATATTTTTGAATATATGAATTCATCAGGATTTAGGGATTAGGTGACTGCTGTCTACACACAAAAAAATCTGCAAAATTTTTCATTACTTTTTTATTAGTTGGCAGCAAATACTCTAACTGTGAACTTTTATGAAGCTATAAACATAAAGGACCTTCTGATACTGGTATGATGATAATTCTAAATTTCCTCTTTGCAGCTGTGGTTGATCCCCTCTATTTGGTACAGTCTATTTTTTTGTGACTTAACAGAAGAAAGTTGGCTCACTACTGTATTGCCTTTAAGCAGTTTCTTGGGAAGTTCTTGAATTAAATCCACATGGAAACCCAATTCCCCTCTCCACCTTTCCCTTAAGGTGGTTATAAAATGTCAGTAGAAAGCAAAGCTGTTTATTTTACTTAGGGTTGGATTCTGTTAGTAAATGAGTTTCTGGTGGGCTTATGTGAAAACCACATCTTTCAATCAGTTTCTTTACATTACTAAATATGTATTAAATTGTGCCATAAATATTAATTTAAAATTCCGAAGTTCAGATTTCACTTAAATCCATCTGAATAAGCACAGAGAAAAACTGTTTAACAAGTTCTAGATTCACATTCTAGCTTTGCTAGCAAAACTTTGCTTAACTTTCTCAAGTAGTCAGTGATGTGCTGTCTTCCCAAGGGGCTGACTGCTCGCCCAGCAGAGACCTGTAGCCCGGCACTAGTATAACAGCCTGGAGCTCTCTACAAAGGGGAGATGGCAGTCCTGGCGGGGCAGCTCCCCTCCTGGAAACCAGGATGGTATGTACTAGGCAGGCCCTGGCTGCTGGGCTACCTTTAATGCTTCTAGAACTGGCCAGTTTCCAAATATGATGGAATAAAGAACTAAAGAATATAGGAAGGTAGACTAATCTGAGATAATATGGTGCCTCTGAACTGAGCATTTTGAGTTATCTCTTTTGCAGTCGAGCTATGTTTTAGGGTCTTTTGAGGACAAGGCCCTCACTGGTCCATTAGCCCCTCTACCCACCTATCTTCACAACTGTATGCTTTGAAGAATACTGCACAATGTACGATAGACAGAGAGGTGTTCATGCATGTGTGCCTGGGCATGAGGATGAAAACATCAGTTGCATTTTTCTTGTCATGGGACTTACTTTAACTGTGGCAAAGAAGATCTTTAATACTTTCAAGTTTAAACAGAAGGGTAGTAACATCTACAGAAATTGCAGATTGGGTGGTAATCACCTTCTTTCCTTTCTTTCTTTTCTTCCTACTATCGCCCTTCTGGTCCTATGTAAAGTGGGGCTTTAGGGGATGCATGTACTCATTACAGAAAAGCAGGATACCATCTCTTCTATAGGGAGAAACCATTTTTGTTTCTTATGAGGTTTCATGATGCTCTACAAATGTGCTTTAAAAGTTGCATTATTAATGATATCCACATCTATAACTTCTGCAAATTATTGACCACAATTAAATATACTGATATGGAATATAGTGCTTTTAGGGACAATCTCTGGCTTTTGCTTCATCTCAACTGTAGTATTAACTCTGCTGTTTCTCAAGATCTTGGAACCCACAGAGTTGTAACCAGTGAGATTCTCAAATAACTCAAAGGCGGGCAGAAGGTACTTGCTTTGATCTTTCACAGAATGAGTCTTAACAGAGTGGATCTTTGAGGATCATCTGGGCTTTATCTGCAGTATCATCTTTTTCTCTCAAGGCTTAATGCAGAGACTTCTTAGATTATAAAATAATCTTCAGGTGGCAGCAATGTCTGATGGAAGAGCAATTGTCCCCAATCACATGGTTAACTCCACTGCTGTGCTTCTAGCTTGGAGGTTTGTGGTGTTTCTTACAAAATGATATGGCTCCACCAAATAAAAATAGGGTTAATAGTCAGAGCAGTATGGTAGAAGATTGGTGATATGTAGTGGTCAATTTCTCATGTTTTTCCTATGCAAATGCTCCATGGCTTATGTGTGAATGATACATTTGACTCAAACAGTAAATCTAAAACATCTAGTGAAAAGCAGTAGAAGGTAGCGGTTATGAGAATGGGCTTTGAAGTCACATTTGGGTTTAAATAAATATTTCAGTACTTACCAGCTATATGAACTTGGTCAGGTAACTGAAACTCTCTCAAAGACTTGGTTTTATCACTCCTAAAGGAGCAGTAATACTTATACCTATAAGTTAGTGATTATTAAATAATAAAATTATGTAAAGGCTTAGCGCAATTGATGGTTCATAGTAGCACTCTAAATTTTAGTAACACTTATAAGTACCCTGTGGCAGGCTGCAAGAATGGGATTCAGGGGAACATTACTGAATACTTTAATTCCTTCTGGATTTTTCCTCAGAAATGCAGCGGACTCCACCCTCACTATGCAGGTTCTGTGTGTGACTCAGGTCTCGGTGCTCACGTGTACTACACAGCACAGTGAAGCTGTGACTGACACAGAGACTGACAGTCACCAAGGAAACAGAGTTCAGTTGGGTAGAGTCAGGACATCGGAAAGAGGAAAATGAAAAACAAACCAACAAAAGGATGTGTAAAGGACCGAGGGCCAGCAAAGAATACTGGGGAAAAAACCTGAAGGACATTTAGAGTTCTAGGTGAATAGTTCAAATTCCTGTAGGAAGACCTTAACTTGAAAAGGTCCTTAACTTTGCAACTGAGTCAGTCTCAACATTAGTGTCTGAATTGCCTGGGGTATACCATATATCTAGACTTCCAGTTTTCCATAGCAATGGGATTATTGCTTAATAAAAATGATACCACTGCTAAGATTTATAGTAATGACAACAAATATTTAGTGGGCCCATGCCGTGTATCAGGTTTACCAACATGCATGAGCTCATTTAACCTCCATGATGCCTCTTTGAAGCAGGTAGTTTTGTACTACTGCTATTTTACAAGTGAGAAGATTGAGCTCAAGGAAACTGTGACTTGTCAAAGGTCGTGCAAAGCATAAAGGCCAGACCTTAGATCAGTCCAGATCTTAGGCAAATCCAGATTTGAGACAAATTCCAAGCCTGAGTTCTTCACAAGCCTGTTATGTGTGGTGCACAGGAAGAGCAGTCTGAAATTCCCGTGCTTGTTTTCACTGAGGATATGAGGTGAACAGAGACAGCATAGAGCTGTGTCATGAAGAAGCCCCAGTTATTAATCTCTACCATGTAACTCAATTTAATGTCCCTAACTTGTCCCTTTAAGCAAGCAAGTAAAGCTTTATATCTTAATGTCTTCAACCAGAAAAAGACTCCTTGGCCCGCATGTTTCACAAAAATAGAAATTTCTTGTCTGTAAACATGTTTCTAAGGTACGCAATAGCTAAACAAATCAAGATTATAACCAAGGATTCTACTTAAAATAAATTAGTGTCAATCAAACGCCTTTAAATAATGCGTAGATTCTTCCAGTGTATATAGGAGTCACTTCAAATGTGTGAAATCCCATATTCATCCAAAGAGAGAAGAAAGGGTGTCTTTAAAAAAAAAGCCCTCAATGTTAAGCACTGGCCTCACCAAATTAATAAATTATATCATCTTTGTCCAAACAGCGTTGATCTGTTAAAATGGATTTTGATTTCTTGTTTGTCCAGTTAAATAAAAACTTGGTGTGTAGTAAAGCAACATCTGTCCTACCAAATCCTGTCTGTAGAACCTTTTTTTGCATAGGAAAGTCAAATTTCAGATCACAGAAATCTGGCTAAAGTTTGGAATTGCTGAAAGAAATTTTTTTTTTTTGGTTATATAGTCAAAGTTAAAGGGCAGGCTGGAAGTTAGAGGCTGAAGTGACAGATTTACTGTCCGGAAAATTGATCAGGGGAACAGAAGCACCTGCCATTTTCCTACCAGAGAGGAAGAATCTAGAACTAGAGAATCAATTTCTTGGCTGGCCAACCCCAACCTCATATCACCATTATTATGTCAAGGATTACTGTTGGTGTTTGATTTGACAACACTCCTTTGCAGAAACAACAAAAGCCTTTTTTGAATTATTACACTCTGATAGAAGTAAGCTTTCTACTTACTGAGTTCCCCTCATTTTCTTCTGAAATTTCTTCCTCCCTTATCCTGCATTGGCTTGGTCTCCTTACTCTTTGATTCATGTACCTAGTCTTTACACACATGTGTGTCACCTACCTCTCAAACTCCATCGTATTTCTTTTCTCCAAAAATTCTGTAGAGTATTATTTTCTCATTAGGGTAGAACACCAGGACAGAGAGAACAGTTTAGTATCCAAAATTCATAAACAGCCCCAGCAATTGCTCAGATTTAAATAACTTCACACATAATTTTAGCAAATGGAGATACATTAAATGGTTCCAACAGGTGTATGATTATAAAAAGAATGTCACACTTTTTTGTGGAAATTAATACTGGAATATAAGTTCTACTGTTACTGCTTAACAGCAAATGGTTCAAGTCGTACCATAATATAGCAGGCCCATGGAGCCAATTAATCCATTAGAGAAAAATTCCATTTATTTGAAAAAAATAGTTTTAGCTTAAAAAGGAACTCCAGATAACAAAACTAAGTGGAATTCATCTTAGCAACTTACCTACTCTTTGCAGACAGTTTAAAATCCAGCTATGGAAGGCAAAGAAGGGTACTAAGACAGTAAAACCGCTATTTTTAATATCTGTCTTTTTGAGGTATACTAAAGATTTATGTCACTGACACTAATTAATTTGGCATCTTATTGGCAGTCACAATTGGACAGAAAGTGGAAGTATGTAAGTGCAAAACAAGTTCTTGGCTTCATTTCTTCATCCCTACATACTTCAGGGTTTTATTTACGGCTAAACTGGAGCTGGATGTCAAATCTGGGTCCCTTGGAAGAAAATCTTAATAATTAACTGGCAAAACTGAACATGATCGCTTTTGACACACCTACACTGGTAATTATTGCTTTGAGGCCGTTTACTAATGAAATTAATGTATTCATTGCCCTAGCAAATTAGCATAATTCATACATAATGCCCCACTTTTCAAACCCTCACTAGAAAAACAACACTTACCACTGCAGAATGAAACGGCAGGGGCTTACACAGAGAAAGTCTTCACTGAAATACTACGTGTAAAAAAACCCACAATGGCTAAGTGTTCCTTACAATGCAAAATGTAAACACAATGTGGGTATTAAAGCCATTAATAGTGTAGTCAAGAGTGTACAATTGATGATTATCTTTGCACTTCAAATAAGTAGATATTACAATAGCAGTAACCATGGAATCTAATTAACTGGCTACTTTTAGAACTACAAAGTATGAAAAGAATGCTCTGAAGACAGCCTCAGCTTCCCACTGCAGTGACAAAGAATATCGTTCAGCTGTTACCATTTGTGCACATTTCTTATTAGCTGAACTCAGTGGCACACTAATTCAATAGTACCCCTGGCCCAGCAGCAAGAGGGTTAAAATAAAGGTAGGTAAACATCTTACTAGTACCTGTTATACTTAAAGGGAAAAAAACATCAAAAGTATCCTAGTCTAAGCTTAATGTGTTAGTAAAGGGAGGTAATTTTGCTTTTATCCCCTGTGAGCTTTTCACTTCAGGTAAGAAAGGAAAACTGGAAGTCCTGTGAAGTAATGAAGACAAATAAAATATTAGCTCTAAACTATAATTTCTTTTTTTTTTTTTTTCTTTTTTTGAGACAGGGTCTCGCTTTGTAGTTCAGGCTGGCCCTGAGCTCACTATGTAGCCCAGGCAAGCCTCGAACTCAGCAATCCTCCTATCTCTGCTTCCTGAGTGCTTGGATTACAAGCGTGAGCCACCATGCCCAGCACTGTGGTATGCGGTATTGATTGCTGGTGGGTGTGAGTCTCCACACCCAGCATTGTATGTGGTTACCGGGATCGAACTCAGGACCTTGCACTTGCAAGGCAGGTGCTGGAACCACTGAACTAAATCTCCGGCCCTTAAGCTATAATTTCTTTAATGAATTGTGATTTAAAGCCAACTCATCAAGCATACAAAGATGGTAAAAGTTGGTGAAGTTTTCAATATCCCTCCCCTAGTCCCACTTAAGAGAACTGTGCCCTAAACTATTATTTACTCGTTTGGGATGGTGCTTAAGATAAAGGTGCCTTGAACACACACACACACACACACAATAGTCAGAAGTTACTGGACAGTTGTGGCTTGGGCTTGACTTATGTTCAAGAAGACAACATCTATTACAAAATCAACTGCATTTACAACTTCCTTCCATTTACAATTATTGGCCTCTATTTACTACTGTACCTAGATCCACGTATTTCATCAAAATTCAAAGCAAAAGTGCCAGACGTGGTGGCTCACACCTGTAATCCCAGCATTCAGGAGGCAGAGGCAGGAGGATCGCTGAGTTGGAGGTTTGCCTGGGCTACATAGCGAGCTCAGGACCAGCCTGAACTACAAAGCAAGACCCTGTCTCAAAAAAAAAAAAAAAAATTCAGCGCAAAAATGGCAAACTCACCTGATAGCAATCAGAGGCCTACATCTTCATGGGCCCAAGTAAGTCAGGCCATCATACTATACAGCTTTTGCACATTGGAAGGAGGGAAGTAAATATTTGAGGGTATACACAAATTGTACCAATACAATTGTAGGTTTAGTCAGTGGAAACTTCTGGCTTTTCTGACCTTAATTCCAGAGCTCTTTTCTTTATACCAGTGGGAGAGTGAACGAATCAGTTCCACGGAGAGCAATTGTAGATATCTCCTTTGTTGGTTGAAGAGAAAAAACAGATGAGAAGTGAATCTTAGGACCAGGCTTTTGCACTTCCATTAGAGTGTCCTAGAAAACATATTTTCAAATATTGTTAAGCCTGAAAAGTCATAAATCCTGAAATGTATGCAGGTACTTCAGCTGTAAAGAATCTACTCTTTCGAAAACCAGGCTCCAACCTTGACTTCTGTGCCTGCCCGTATCATTCTGAGGGGAAGGAAATACACAAAGAGTTGGGAAATGACAAGATCCTGTTTAGTTGTTAATTAAATCTATCACAGTGCAGAAGTGAATTTTCATTAAATTGACAAATCTTTCACACACGTACCAAGCAGAGGAGTATGTATATATTTGTGTTTGTTTTGTATTGCAGCCATGAAGCCTTAACATTGTTCACAAACGGATTCTTGGGAAAATCAAAGCAAATAAAAATAAAATGAAGGCTGAAGTGGTGAAAGTACCATATTACATTTCTGTTAGGCCACTACAGGACAGCAATTGAGTTTAAGAGCTGGTTTCTGTTTAATTCTCACATAAGAGGCCTTGTGTTTTTATAATTTCCCTAACTCTCTCTGAACTCAACTATGATCTAGTACAGTGTGTTTACCTCTACTCCATTCACCTTAACCTTCTCCTTCCTTCTTTTCCTTTCCCCTTTGTTCTCTCCCCTCATCCTCTCTTCCTTTGCTTTGAAGTTATTTCCAAACCTTATCCACCTCACTGACTACCCTACAAAAAACGGCCAACTCATGGTGATTTCAGCATACAGCCCTGCACCGATGAATGCTTTTTGTTATTCATGGTACATACTGGAAATGGAGATTTTAAGACACTTGGAGATGAGCCACACAAACTCTTTCAATCCTCACACAAGGCACAAAGCAAAAGGCATTAATAAAGTGCCATGACAAACAGCAGGCACACTCGGACTGAGAATCTAGGTTTGTACATGACAGAGGCCTCTGTGATGAGCGACTTTACAGCTGTTACAAGAGATAGTCAAGGAAGGCCCAGTTGCAGGTATGAAAAACCAAGATGCAGCAATGTGCTTTGTGTATGTATAGAAGATGAACTTGCACCAAATGAAATGTTAGCTAGCTTCAGTTCTAGGAATATTTCAGTACAGTAAGGATAATTTAAGTTCCATAAATTTAGAAAGCATGAAGATTTGATATTAATCTTAATTTACATCCAAAACAATTATTAATAAAACCAGTTTAATAGCTGCCAGGGTATTGAGTGGTATTGCCAGGCCTTGTGCATTAAGACTGCCCATATACTATCGCATGTATTCCTCAACAAAATTCTGTGGTGTAGGTCTTATCAACAGTATCCTCATTTTAACTTTCTGAGGTCATTGAGTTTTTATAACAATAAAGATAATTATCATGATAAGGATAATCCTGACTTGTTTGTATGCCTTCCATGTGGTAGATCCTACTCTACCTGTTTAGTTTTAATCTTATGTAATCTTCACAATAATTCAATACAACTTTTTAAAAAACATTCATTTTATTAGTACATTTATGTATACATTATGATCACATTCAACATTGAGGGTTTGTACCAGTACATGACACATATCGATTCTCATTTTTTCCCACTCCCCTGCCTTCCCTACAACCCCCAACCCTGTATATTTGTAAGCTTTGTTTCCTTCTTTACCATCAAATTTTTTCTTTCCCTTTTTTATTTACCCCTACCTCCTCTTTCCTATTTCCTTTTGAACATTTGCTTCTTTTTCATAATACCTATCATATATTTTAAAACTCATTTACACCTTCAGTTTCTCATACCAGAGAAATAATATGGTATTTACACATCTGTGTCCTATTTGTTTCGCTTATGAGCATGTCCTCAAGGTATATCCATTTTAGTATAAATGACTCAAATTTATCATTCTTTATGGCAGAGTTATAGTACATTTTATTTTTTAAAAACCCACATCTTCTTTATCCAGTCTCTGGTTGATGGACATTTAGGCTGTTTCCAAAATTTGGCTGTCACAACTGAGCTACTATAAACATGGGTGCACACATGCCATTGTGATATGAATCTTTTAATTCTTTTGTGTACATACCTAGCAGGGGAATAGCAAGGTCAAATGAGACCTCTAATCATAGTTTCTTGAGGAGTCTCCACACTGATGTATACAGTGGTTGCACCAGTCTACATTCCCACCAAAACAGAAGAAGGGTTCCTTTCTCCCTGTCAGCCCTCTGAGCATTGCTTGTTGGTTGATTTCTTTTTCCTTCCTTTTTTTTTTTTGTCAGTACCAGAAATTGAACTTGGGACTTTGTGCTTGCCAGGCAGGTGACTTCACCATGGTTGAATTCTTGATTGGAGCCATTCTCTATGAAGTAAGATGGAATTTCAGTGTTTTCATCTTCATCTCTCAAATGACCAGAGATGTTGAACACTTTTTCATGTTTCTTCATTGCCTTCATCCAAAGAATGTCTATTCATTTCAGATGCCCATTTTTGAATAGGGTCTTTAAATTTGGGAGTGAGTTGATTTTTTTCTTAGTTCTTTGTATACTCTAGATAGTAGTCCTTTGTCTGAGAAATGACTAGTAAGAATTTTTTCCCATATTGTAGGTTGTCTTTTTGTCTGCTGGTGGTTTTTCTTTTTGTGCAGAATCTTTTTCATAAGATGAGACCTCAGTCGTTGATTCCTTCAGCTAGTTCCTGTGCTGCTTAGGTTTTGTTCATAAAGTCTTTTCCTAGGCCAATGTCTCCAAGAGTTCTACCTAACCTGTTTTGCAGCAGGTTTATTAGGTCTCTAATCCACTTTGATTTTAGTTTAGTGCATGGAGAAAGAGATAGGTCTAGCTTTATTCTTTGGTGGGTTCAAACCCAGTTTTTCTAGTACCATTTATTAAAGAGGCTATCTTTCCTCCATTAAAGGTGTTTGGCTTCTGTGTCAAAGATGAGGTGGCTTAGCATATCTGGAGTTGTTTCTGGATCTTCTAATCTGTCCCACTGATCCTCGGTTCTGTTTATTTGTCAGTACCATGCTATTTTTTTTCACAGTGGCTTTCTAGTATAGCTTCAAGTTGGGGATTGTGATAGCTCCTGCCATGTCTTTGTTGCCTAAAATTGCTTTTGCTATTCTAGGTCTCTTTTGCTTCCAGATGAATTTTTGGATTATTTTCTTTATTAAGAAATATGCTGTTGGCATTTCAATCAGAATTGTATTGAATCTATATAGTAATTGTATTGAATCTATATAGTAATCTGTCAGTATGACCACTTTGACAATATTGGTTCTTTCTACCTAGGAACAAAGGATGTCTTTCCATTTTCTGATGTACTCTTCAATATCCCTTTTCAAAGTACAGATCTTTAGTGCTGCAATTTTCAAAGTCTTTCATCTCCTTTGCTAGACTGATTCCTAGATACTTCATTTTTTGGATACTGTAGTGAAAGGAATTGATTTCCCAATCTCTCTCTCAATGAGTCTGTTGTTTGTGTATAAAAAGGGTAACTTTTGAGAGTTGACCTTGTATCCAGCCAGCCACTAAATATGGCAATTAAGTATAGGAGTCATTTGGTTGAATCTTTAGGATCTTCTATATAGCATATCATGTCATTCTCAAGTAATGACAATTTCTTCCTCTCCTATCTTTAATCCTTTTATTTTTTTTCTCTTGTCTAATTGCTGTGGCTAATATTTCCAGCCCTACATTGAACAGGAATGGTGACAGTGGACATTCTGGTCTTGTTCCTGATCTTAGAGTCAAAATATTTCCATTTTTGAACATTTAATATGATGCTGGCTGTTTGTTTCTCATAAATAGCTTTTATTAGGTTAAGATAAAGTTGGTTTTACTATGGCCATTTTACAGAAGAGAGATAAAAGAACAGAGCTGATAAGGAATTAACCAAATACACATATCTGGCAAGTGGAGAAGCCAATGAACACTGCAAAGTTTCCTCTTTCCAATAATACAATGTTCACTGCCCCAAACTTGCTTGCTTATATATCAAGGAGAGAGCCTAGTAATGGAAGACAGTCTGTCTACTCTTGTCAGTTTGCACACCAACTCCTGTACCTGCTTTAAGGTTGTTGTGCTTGGTTTTTTCCTCTACCAAGAGCCCTGACCCTCTGACTTTCCCTAGGGCTTGCTGGCATCTTGTAGTCCCAGGCTGACAAGAGCTCTCTCAGGGGATCTGACCTAAGGATGTTACCCAGAGAGTCATCATACCAACTCACTACTTTACAGCATCTATCACCATATGTCTATACATCATTAATGCTCCTTTGTTTGCTAATGGTTCTTTGTTTGACTCTTGAACACTAAGCTCTGCAAAGGCCAAAAGTGTGAGCATTTTCTTCATCAGTGTATATCAAGGCTCCTCCATGCTTCACAGAAAGAGCTTGTCCAGTGAAAGAGTAATTAAATGACCAAACCTCTCTGTAAAACATGCAGCCATAACTGCCTCACTATGTGATGACTTCTGGTATTTTAGATCATGATATAAGTTAAAAACAAAAGCTGATTGTTTCCATGTCAAGTAGGCTGTGCTTGGACATTGAATTCTGTCACCTATGGTTTTATAAAAGTGTACTCATAGTACTCTTTTACATTCTATATTTATAGACATTCGTGCCAATTTTTTATTGCTTTTTGACTCTAAGTATTCTTTTGTTCCTGCCTTGTTTGACTTTTAAAAGTTGCATTCTAGCAATGTCTTCAATGGCTATCAAACCTTCCCTTTCCAGTCTGACATGAGTGTAGGGAAACAGGAAGGTAGTGCCCCTCCTGGCTCAGACAACTTCAGAGGATACTGTTGTCTATTTGCACACAAGTATTCACAGCAAGCTGTCAGCAGTGCCCCTCACTGAAACAGATCTATGGCAGCAGTACAAGCCGTGCTCCCCAACCACTTCCTGAGTTTTAGTCTAGGAGGGCTCCTTCTTGTGTGCTGACTCTTCTGCACTGCAGCACAGGCTTTGTTCCTGTAAAAAAAAAAAGTTGCATTCTGATTGGAATTTTCATTTTGTTATAAATTGCTAGCATAGCCATGCTTGGGCTATAGTCACAATGTCAATTATCAGAAGGCAAATTTTCATATATCTGTATCACCTTGAGAAAAGATAACTTCCTCTCCTAAGTGGGCCTGGGTAGATTCTAAGATAAAAACCATAGAACAGGTCTTTAATGTGGCTGTTATTTCTTCTAATCTGAAGCAGGAAGTAAGGATGGAGGAAAGGACTAGCAGATGAAGTATCATGACCAAAGTCATCCCTTAAATTACAGTTGAACTATGAGTTCTTGTACTGCAGAAAGGAAAGAGATAATAAGTAGGCTCTAAGGGTAGGTTAGCAAAAGTGTTTGGATTGTTAAAAACAGAAAGATAAGAAGAAAGAAAAATGGAAGATAAACACAGATCTAAACACTGTTTTTAAGAATTAAAAATGAGGTGTGGCTTTTACCTCAGGAAAAGTCCCTCGTAATTCTCATTACTACTTATTCAGCACCTACTGCATGCCAGTAATGTCTAAGTATTAGATGTATATGAACTCACCAAATCCTTAAGTAATTCCAGTGGCTTGTATTTTGTGGGTTAGTAAACTGCAGCATGTATGGTTAAGCAACTTGCCCAGAGTGCTTGGCAAGTAAATGGCAGTCCCTTGGTTCAAACTACAGCATGACTGCTATACAGTTCTTTACCTATCAGCATCCCCCACTCTTTTTTGTTTTTGAACCTATCTCCCTAAAGAATCTCAGAGATTGTGTATTTCATAAAGAAATCCTCCATTTGAAAGCTAGGTAGATATTTGCAGGAAAAACTTCTTGCAATCAATTGTGGCTACCTGCAATCCTATTGGACTGGAACCAAGAGAGGCAAAGAGAATGATTTTATATGTTTGTTTAAAAATGGTGTTTTTTATGGTATTTTAATGGTGTTTGTTTAAAAATGGTGTTTTATAGCATGGGTTGGAGATTTAGCTCAGTGGTTCCAGTGCCTGCCTAGCAAGCACAAGGTCTCTGGTTCGATCCCCAGTAACCACAAACAACAATACTGGGAGTGATGGCTCATGCCAATTGGCAATCAGTACCACATACCACAAATGCTGGGTTTGGTGGCTCAAGCACTTGGGAGGCAGAGGCAGGAGGATTGCTGAGTTTGAGGCTTGCCTGGTCTACGTAGTGAGCTCAGGGCTAGCCTGAACTACAAAGTGAGACTCTGTCTTAAAAAACAAAACAAAACAAAACAAACAAAAAAAGAATGTGGTGTGCAAAATCAGACTGAAAGCTGATGTGATGGCACATGCTTGTAACCACAGTGAGTCAGTGTGAATTTATCAACAGTGACACCAGTAAAGAACTCCAGGATTGGGCATTAATAATGCAGGAGTTGTGCATAGGTAGGGTGGAAAGTATATGGGGAATCTTTGCATCTTCAGTTCAATTTTGTGTAAAGTGAAAACTGCTCTAAAAACAGCATAATTTTTTAAATTAAAACACAACACTCTTAGTGATTCAAAAATTGAAAAGACAACCACATACCACAGTGCTGGGCATGGTGGCTCACGCCTGTAATCCCAGCGCTTAGGAGGCAGAGACAGGAGGATTGCTAAATTTGAGGCTTGCCTGGACTACATAGTGAATTTAGGGCCAGCCTGAACTACAAAGTTAGACCGTCTCAAAAGAAAAAAATTGAAAAGACAAAATAACAAGGGATACTAGTGATAAGGTACAAATCATTGTTATGGGCATTTGAATCTACTATGATTCAAATATTGCCTCTCATAACCTAATATTGAAATATATCACCAAATCTTAACACCCCAATGTGAGGCCATTACCCTACAGGGTAGGGCATAAGCCTGTCTAGCAGACCTTACTGTACTTATAAAGGGGTGGAGTAGAGTCCAGTGTCTTTTCTATCTGGGCATGCACACACATGTCCAGTGCAATTCAATATGTGTTGCCTTAGGACTGTGTGACAACAATGGCAAAATATTGTTGGACCTACTATTGTCTAGGATGTAGACTTCTCACATGAAAACCCTGAAATGGATGATCTCTAGGAAAATTTCCCTGGTTGCTTCTACTTCCTATGGTCTTGCAGTCTGTGCTTGAAAATGTCTATGCAGGACACAACCCCTACCCCCAGGCTTCCCTCCACTCAGCGTCAGGCTCCAGGAATGGACTTGGAGGAAGTTTCTAGGGCAGGAACCAGGCCAACAGAGCCTGGACAGGTGATGGGACTGCCTAGATTCAGCTGAGTGCAGCAGACTTAGACCTTGATGCTTGACTGCAGCTCTGACCTGGACGCTGACTCTCCCACGGACTCCAGGACTCCACGGTCTGGTTGGATCAGAGCCTCAAGGAATGCCACATTGTAAGGGTCAAGTGCTAAGAATCCAGGGACTGAAAAAAGATCCAGATTGGTGAAACTTACAAGAAACATTATTAAGAGGTAATCAATCTTCTTCTGTTGACATCTGGCAGGAACACAGGGCTGCTAAATTTGATCAAGAGGGTTAGTGCTGGGACAAGCAACTGGGGCAGTCGCCTCCCCTTGCAACTGAAGAGTGAGCTGTCTGAGAGGGAACTTTGGTTGACCCCAAAAAGCAATGCATGCAGCCTGGCCTAGGACACCCGTGAGAACGTTCTCTGTTATGTTTATAAACTTTACAAAGTCATGCTCACAGTTACATAACCCCGATGTGGTGCCATAGTTAATGAAGTGCTGGAAGTTAGAAAAATAATGATGATGTTGTTTTGCCCGTGTGAGGTTTTACCATATAAGGGTTAAAGTCAGTGTTAATTTGCTGATGTGACACAGGATGCAATCTCTCTGGCACCAGCCACAGGTCAAGTCGATCTTCTATTTCAGGAAACTCATAGACATCAAATTAATATATAACCATAGTAAAGTCATTTCAAAGAGGGAATGCTAATGAGTGACTGAAATTTGTGGCCTAATCCAAAGGCAGACCAAGATCAACTCGTAAAAATAGCTATAATAATAATAATAATTTGTTGACTCAATAGTTTATCCTTGTTTTTATTTTTCATGCATCAATCTGTTAAACCAAATGCTATTTTGAAAAATGCCACTATTCCCCCTCCCCCTCCCACCACAGCCTCACACTTGCCTGTTTAGGAGGAACTTATGGGCCTTTTTGGTTAGTTTTCTGATTCTTACTTCTTAAATACAATAGTAAATAAGTAACAGGAAAATTTTAGTGCATTTTTTTCTGTAAGTCTATTCCTGCCACACTATGGCACATATGCATAATGGCTAACATTGGCTTTGCATATAGTAGGTTCTCAATGAACGTGGGTTAAATAAGTATGATGGCAGTGTAATCATTTGGTGCTTAAAGACAAATTTTACCTGCAGTAGAATCTGAGGTGCAACCAATATTTGGCTAAAGAAAAAAACCCAATGTTTGTGTTAAACCTAATGAATTGTACCTATGAAAGTTGTGACGTATCTCCCTTTGATTCCAGAGACATTTGGATGGTCAAAGAATACTCCAGCCTGTGAATTAGTTGGAGAGCTATAAAAATTTTAGTGGGCTTGCATGAATAAAGTATTACATAAAGTAATAAATGGCTGTAACTGCATCTTCTACATTCTTTAAAAAAGTTTTTGGTTATATGTTTGTGATACAGAATTCATTCATTGTGGGGATCTTTACATTATAAATATCCATTTATAAACACATTGGGAGGGAAACAATATGATTATGATATTCAAATGCATTCAAGATACCAATGTCTTAATTTTTTTAGTTTTCTTAGAGAACTAAATATTCCCCTAAGTCATTTTGGGGAGTGTTAAATATTAAAATAATAATAATATTTAAAATATTTATAGTTTTTTAGAGATTGGATTTTAAGAATTTCAGTCTTTTGAATCTGGTTTCTACCTAGATTCTTCCTCAAAGCAGAAAAAGTGAAAAGAAACCTTTTTTTTTAATGGCACATACAAGTCTGAAGATGAATAAGACTCTAAACACACAATAAAACAACCACATATCAAATTGAACAAGATAAGAATTATGATGTTATTTCACCTTTTATCATCTTAGATATGAAAATTTAAAAATCTTCCAATTTTCTTTTGAAAGAAAAATAAGCATATAAAATGTCAACAAGGCTTCTCTTAAATTTTTTAACAGACTCATAAAAAAGTAAACTGCAAAAAAACCTTGAGAAACATTTTGCATGTGATTACCATAAAGCTATTTCACTTCCGGAAAACTCAGAATAGTACTGCACATGTTCAGTGTAGCGTAGCACAGGGGACAGTGCCAGTCGAGAGAAACTCACACTTCAGAGCTCCTCTATCACAAACACAGTTTCCTATCTTTATAAACAAGTATCTCCTCAGCTTTGCAAATCCTAAGTTTTATGGGGCCAGACACTACAGCCTGAAAGAGAGCTGTCATGCCCTGCTGCCTTTCACACCCATGTTAGAGGTGTGTGCCTTGCGAGCGTCTTAGTGTTTGGTACAGTTAACGGCTGAGTTTCCCTGTAAGGGTGGATTAATTCTTCCATCTGAAAAAAACTACATGGTTTTATTCTTGTCCAAAAGCAAAGTCAATCCAGAGATCATAATCCAGTGGAAAAGACTGGGGCATGGCAACCCCCCCCCCATGAAACTGCATAACCTGTCATTTTATTTAAACCACTCCTCAAAAACTCCTTAGGAAAAACTATTTCCACTCTTCTGAGTAGAATGGTAGACCATTAATAGGCAAATTAGTCTAAAAGCAAAGAAGGAACAAAGCCTTGTCAGCCCTAAGAAATGCTAAACCAACACACTTTCTCTCTTCAGACCTGCAAAATCTCCTCAGATTTAGAGATTATGAGTATTCATATTTAGAGATCTCCTTCTTCAAGATATTCTGGTGGTTCTGTGGCAGTGAAATGTAAGTGACTCAGTGACCATGTATTTGGTAAATCCTGTGTAATTCTCCATGGCCTTAATAAGTGTTAAATATGATTAATCTGATTAGGAAATTCTTATGTTTAAGAATAATTACAGCAGTTGCTTCATCTGCGAGTAATTATTTCACTTCCGAAAGTCTGACACATGGTTACCTCCTAGTGTGGAAACCCAGGAAACTCAGTTTGGCTTTGGAAAGGCAGCTCCTTCTCCTTGCTGTGTCACTGATGCAGGCTGTGTTGATTGCCCGTCACTCACCAGAAGCAGCACCAGACACATGGGTTTCTTGGATGCCCCAACTAGACTAGGTTGGCCCTATATTTGAGCACCGAGTGAGGCTGGTGAAAAGGGTAAGCTATTTACTGTTGGTTATGGAAAAAATCCCATTCAAAAAGTATAAGAAAAATGTTGAGTCTCCTCCATGAATTATAACTATAGAAAATATGTAGAAGTCGAGGACAGGAAAAACAAATCCTTTGTTAAAATGAGAAGGGACTGCACTGGCCTAACGTGGCATGGCTGGCCCTGCTACCCAGCTAAGGATGATCCAAAGTATTCACAGTGCAGGAAAGATGCTCACAGATACACACATTAGACTTCCAGGACCTGCAGCCAATTATTTACTCAGAGTCATGGCTTGTGCATGTGAACTCGTGGGTTATAAATCATTTGTTTCCCATTAATTGAGCTCATCTTCGAACAAACCATGGCAAGAACAGCTGTGTCTCTTACTTCAGAGGTATGACTTTTCATCTTGGTCTCTCGTTCTGTTCAGAACCCTATTAGAATAATTTGTTTTTAGTAAGAAAATGACTTTCAAAATTATATGGACCAGAAAAATAAATATGAAACATATTAGCATCCATCTGATTTTCTCCCATGCATGTAGAAGATGCAAATAACAGAGCTAAAAGGTTAACGGAAAGTGTGCACAGTACTATTTTAAAATCTGGTTCATATTTGACAGTTGGCATAATCTTTACATTTATGCTCGGCATTTTATGAAAACAATCTTCCTGAGTCCTTTTAGTCGACAAGGCAGAAAAAGGTAATTCTTGAAAATGTCTTGGGCAGTGATTTCACAGTGACACTCAGAGTTGAGGTCCTCTTCAAAATATTGGAAATATTCACATTTTTGCACATCTTCCAAAGAAAATCCCACATGTCATTCATGTGGCATGACTGGCTTTGTCTGAAAGTCTCCATGACACCCAAGTGGCAAAATCCTGTGCTCCAGGACCATAATCTCTGAAAGTAAAGCCGAGGTATGATAGAAAGAGGAACCTATAGACACCATTTCCTTTTACTCTACCATGTTTCAATGAGGCGGCCCCTAAGGCAAACAGGAAATGGAAGCTACCACTGAAGTTGAGAAAAATAAAGGGCATTTTAAAACTGAGCTGCACACAAGAGCCCAAAATGAATACAGTTGAACCACAACATTTGGGACGATTGGAAGGCATAACTTCTTTTCTTGGGGGAATTATTTTTTATTGCAACAGAGAAATGCAAATCATCACAAAAGTTTTAGAAAGTACATAGAAAATCTAATGAGTTTCTCCAGAAATTAAATAGGACAAAGAAATAAACTTTAATGTTACAAACCATTCTAGATCTTGGAAAGTACTTAATTTTTTCTCATAGCCATCTTCAAGTCCCAACTACTTTTATGATTTAATTTTTCTGATGATCTTTGGGAGCTACAATTTATTTTAGAAACAGTTTTTGTTTGACTCTTACTATATAATATTTTATTATGCATTCTAAGTAACCCTAGTTAAAATTGATGAAGTAATTATACATTACTTTCTTAATTCTGCATACAGTTAATGTATTTGTAAACAAATATGTAAATAAGTTATTCTAGGATATTATACTTACATTATGGCCTTCATAATCACTTCAGTGATTTAGAAGAAATCTACCTCCATTGAGGTCCTGTAATATTAATTGTCTGAGTTCTCATGATCTTGACCCACAGCTTTCCATTCTTCCATTAGTGCTATCTCCATACATGGCTACTTGCCAAGGAAAACCACGAGCTCTAAGAAGACCTCTTTCCAAAAACCTTTCTTTTCTTTTATTTCCCTTTTCTTCCTTTCTCTTTCTCCTTTCTTTCCCTTCTCTCTCTCTCTCTCTCTCTTTCTTTCTTTCTTTCTTTCTTTCTTTCTTTCTTTCTTTCTTTCTTTCTTTCTTTCTTTCTTTTTTTCTCTTCCTTCCTGCTTTCTTTTTTTCTTTCCTTTCTTTTTCTTTCTTCCTTTCTCTTTTTTCTTTCATTCTTTCTCTTTTTTCTTTCATTCTTTCTCTTTCTTCCTCTCTCTCTGTCTGTCTTTCTCTCTCTCTCTCTCTCTCTCTCTCTCTCTCTGTCTGTCTTTCTCTCTCTCTCTCTCTCTCTCTCTCTCTCTTCCTTCACACGGTCTCACTTTGTAGTTCATGCTGACCCTGAAGTCACTATGTAGCTCAGGCTGGCCTTGAACTTATGGCAGTCACCCTGCTTCTGTCTCCCAAGTGCTGCCATTACAGGCCTACATAGGTTTTAGACTCATCTATAGAGCAGCAATTAATATGTGATGAATGAATAAATAAATGTAAACAACTTTTCTTTTGCTACATTTCACAACATACTGAAGGGTTTTTAATTTCTGGAGAGTATACTGAAATTTTAAACATAAAAGGAGTCCAAGTAATGTAACCAAAATGAAGAGGGCTGGTGGAACTAAAACAGTCTTCCACATGTAAGTACTTTTACTTCACATCAAGACTCACTGCCGATTTAGTTTTTAGTCGTGTTTCCATTAACAAAACAAAACAAAACACAACAACAACAACAAAAATATGTCCCAAAGTAAAAGCCTTGTTAAGTGGATTAAGATTTGCTCATATTAGGGCCAGAGATTTAGCTCAGTGGTTCCAGAGCCTGCCTCGCAAGTGCAAGGTCCTGAGTTCGATCCCGATAACCACATACAATGCTGGTCGTGGTGACTCACGCCCACCAGCCATCAATACCACATACCACAGTGCCGGGCATGGTGGCTCATGCCTGTAATCCCAGCACTCGGGAGGCAGAGACAGGAGGATTGCTGAGTTCCAGGCTTGCCCGGGCTGCATAGTGAGCTCAGGGCCAGCCTGAACTACAAAGCGAGACCCTGTCTCAAAAAAAAAAAAAAATTTTGCTCTATTATTTAATATCTCATAGAAATTAAAAATTTCTTTTTGAGGAATTTTAATAACTTGGGAAGAAGTTTATGTTATACTTTGTGGAGAAAAATAGTAAAACATGAAATTGAAAATATTGCTCTGTTGAAATTTTCTCATAAAGTAGAAGGAAAAGAAGGGAGGAAAAAAACCCACATAATTGAAATATCTGCAGGAACATTTAGGGTTTTATTCTTTACATATTTCTATAGTTTCTAAACTTCCTAAATAAGCATATAATTTTTGATTAAAAAGTTACAACATGATAGAGGACAGTGACTCTGAATAACAAAGAAAACAAACAAAATTCTGCTTTTCATTAGGGAAAACCCCAAAAGAGCTCAGAGCAAATGTCTAGACCATAGAAGTAAAGATGTATTGAATGGATTGAAAATACTGAAAGAATTTTAACTTTCACTCAAAGTCACCAATAAACATCTTATTTCTTCTTATTTGAAAGGCACATTTTAGCATTTGTGTGAGGGTATTCTGAAATTGAATAACTTAAATTTTTAAAAATTTTACTCAAAAACTGTTAGTAAACCTTATAATAGTTTCTGATCAAAGATATTTTTCAATGTCTGACTTGCCAGATGTAATTCTGAATTTTTTCCTTCACTCACTCGACCCTCTGTCCCTCTGCCTTCCTTCTCTCTCCTTTCACACTCCCTTCCCTTCCTTTCTGCTGCATTCTTAGATACCTCTCATGAACCACTTTCTGTGCTGGGACAATCCATCTCATATAGCTGGGGTGGAGCCCTTCTCCAAAGCAGCACAGGTCTAGTGAGGAACAGACACTGTTTCAGTGAGCCGGGCAGGAGGACACTAGGTGATATGAGCTACACAAGAGGCACAAGCCCTGAGAAGCCTTTCCAGACCAACACACATGAGCAGAACTGGGAAAGATGAGAGGATGAGCCAGCTGAGAGGCAAAGGAGTGGAGTCTGTGCACAGGACAGTGAATCTAAAAAGGCTAATTGTGGGAGCAAAGACTCACGCAAGAAGACACAGGATAGAAACAGAAGACCCAGACAGACAAAAAAGAGGGAAAAAGAATCATAATGAGAAATGGACAGAGGGACACAAACACACACACATAGCAGAGGAAGGCCAACGAACAAATTTTGGGGACCTGAAAGCAATTCTACCTTACGGAGGTGTAGATTTTCAGCTGGTGAATGTTGAGGGCTGGTCTCATCAAGGGGTCAAAGACCAGGTGATTTTAATGGTGTCTGGTCTTGTGTGCTCCAATGAGAATTTTGAGCTGACTGTGACAGAGTGTGGTACAGAGCAAGCACTGAAGCAGTGTGGTTTGGCTCCAGACAGATCGCACCACACCTGGTTTAAAGACTCAACTACTTTATGTTCTTTTTTTTTTTTAAATTGAATTCTTTATTGGTACAATTTATATACATCTCACAATCACATATAACATTGGGGAATTTGTACCTGTATATGACACAAGTTAATTCTCATTTTTACCCATACCCCCACACACCCACACCTCCCCACCCCCCTTATACATACTCTTTTATTTTCTTTCAGTATCATATTTATTCCTTCCCCTCATTACATTCCCACACCAAATTTCCTATGGAAATTTCCCACTCTATAAAAGCTGTCATACTTTCTAGAGCTCATTTGCATCTACAGGTGTTCATGTCAAAGAGAAGATCCAGAATTTGCCTATCTGTGATCTATTGATTTCACTTCTTAGTATATCCTCCAGGTGTTTCCATTTGCACCTAAATGGATTGATCTTGTCATTCTTTATGGCAGAGTAATACTCCATTTTATGAAAAAACCACATCTTCTTTATCCACTCTCCAGTTGATGGACATTTGGGTTATTTCCAAGATTGAGCTATCGCTAACTGAGCTGCTATGAACAAGGGTGTACACCTATCTTTCCAATGTGAGTTTTAAAATTCTTTTGGGTATATTCCTAGCAGGGGGATAGCAGGGTCAAGTGGGACCCCTAGTCCTAGTTTTCTGAGAAATCTCCACACGGATCTCCACAATGGTTGCACAAGTCTGCAATCCCACCAACAGTGGAGAAGGGTTCCTTTCTCCCCACAGCCACACCAACATTTATTGTTGGTTGATTTTGTAATAGCGGCCATTCTTTGTGGAGTGAGATGAAATCTCAGTGTTGTTTTCATTTGCATCTCTCGAATGACCAGTAATGTGGAACATTTCTTCATATGCTTCTTGGCTGCTTTGACTTCTGCCTCTGAGAAGTGTCTTTTTATTTCAGATGCCCATTTTTGAATTGGGTCTTTCAACTTGGGGAGGCTGATCTGTTTGAGTTCTTTATATATTGTAGATAATAGCCCTTTGTCTGATAAACAGTTAGTAAAGATTTTTTCCCATGTTGTTGGTTGTCTTTTAGCAGTGCCAGTGACTTCTTTTGCTGTGCAGAAACTTTTCAGTAGGATGAGATCCCATTTGTTGATTCTTTCTGCTAGTTCTTGTGCTATAGAAGTTTTATTCATAAAGTCTCTGCCTAAGCCAATGTCTCCAAGAGTTTTACCTAGCCTGTCTTCCAGCAGGCTTATTGTTTCTGTTTTAATGTTTAAGTCTCGTATCCATTGTGAGTTTAGTTTTGTGCATGGTGAAAGAGATAGGTCTAGCTTTAGCTTTTGGCAGGCTAAAGCCCAGTTTTGCCAGCAACATTTGTTAAAGAGGCTGTCTTTCTTCCATTGGGGATGTTTATCTCCTTTGTCAAAGATAAGGTGGCTTAGTGTATCCAGAGTTGTTTCTGGGTCTTCTAATCTATTCCACTGGTTCTCAGGTCAGTACCATGCAGTTTTTAATCACAGCGGCTTTATGGTAGAGTTTGCCTGTACCATGCAGTTTTTATCACAGCGGCTTTATGGTAGAGTTTTAAATTGGGGATTGTAATACCCCCTGCCATGTCGTGGTTGCTTAGAATTGCTTTTGCTATTCTAGGTTTCTTGTGTTGCCAGATGAATTTTTGTATTATTTTCTCTAGCTCTGTGAAGTATAGCATTGGAATTTCAATTGGAATTGCATTGAATCTATATAGTATTTGTGGGAGTATAGCCATTTTGACGATGTTGGTTCTCCCTACCCAGGAACAAGGGATATCTTTCCACTTTCTGGTTTCCTTTTCTATCTCAGTTTTCAGAGTCCTATAGTTTTCAGAGTAGAGGTCTTTCACTTCCTTTGTGAGGTTGATTCCTAGATATTTCATTTTTCTGGGTGCTATTGTGAAAGGGATTGACTCCCCAATTTCTCTTTCAATGAGTCTGTTGTTTGTGTAGACAAAGGCTGTTGATTTTTGAGCACTGACCCTGTATCCAGCAACACTACCAAATTTGATAATTAAGTCTTGCAGTCTTTTGGTTGAGTTTTTAGGATCCTCTAGATAGAGTATCATATCATCAGCAAATAATGACAGTTTAACTTCTTCCTTTCCTATCTTTATGTTCTTAAATGCTGTGCATCTCTTTCAATTTGTCCTTTTTGTTTTGCCCCAGGGAACCCTACTCAATCTCCCAGGCTTCTCCAACTTACCTTCTAGTTAGAATTACTCACTTCTTCCTCCATGTCTCTTAGGGTTTTGCCTGTGTTGTAACTGCCTGTATGCCCCAGGGTCCCGGCCTCAAGTAGGGCATGTGCATTCCTGCTCTTCTGCCTCTTTACTATGCTTAGTGCTCACCAGTTCTTAACACTCATGAGATCTGATTCCTCATCAGAGTCAATACTAATGTCACAGGGAGTTTGTGAATGTTGGATGGAAACATTTGGCCCAAGTGCTGGGCCTACAGTGCATGGCCAGAGCACACAGTACTGCCTTCCTCTTGTGCTTGATTCATCTCTGTGGCATCTGGTAAGATGTCTACAGGAAAGCCCTAAAGGAATGGTGCTAAATAAATGAAAATAAAGTTTAATCAGCATTCAAATCTCTCAAAATAGATTTGTCTTTCATTGATTCTGGGCAAGGGTTTATCTGACTTCACTGAAATTCTTTTTACTAATGGATCCTATGGTGCACCTCCCACATCCTCTTTCAGCACCAGCACACTGATCTAGCTGCTATGAGTGCCCTGGAAGACAGAACTTCGCTGAAATCACGCGGGCTGCAGGATCGGCCACACCCATGGCATGCCCCCTTCCTTGGGTCAGCCTTCATCCAACGAAGCCATGCAGAGGTGAAGGGGTGCTTGCCTGGCACAGCTGTGAGGGTCAGACCCATTTCATTGCCCAGGGTTGGGCTGAAACCTTCTTTTAACTGCTTTTCAGCCCAGCCCCTCCTCTTCTCCATCTTTCTTGCTAATATCTCTTCCAAGGGCTAATTCCTAGAAACCATTTATACTGTCTTCATCTCAGAGCTGTTCTTTGGGAAAATAAATCTGTGACACCTCTGCAGTCAGATTTTCAAAATCCACATTCTCTTTGTAAAAGTGTCTTTTCCAAGCCCTACCACACCATGAGTATTTGTAAGTGATCAGCTACGTTTATTACGCCTTCTGGAATGCAGGGAACATGACTATGAATGTTTCATGGTGTGCGCCTGTGAAACAGCAATTTTTCAGTGAATCTCCCTACTTCTCAGTTCCTTGGGGACAAATAAAACTTTCCTAGTCAGAGTTGGAGGAAGGCAGATTCCAAGGGAACCATTTTCTCCTATATTTTAAAATAGTATAATTTATATTGTGAAATTATAAACAGCATAAATTAGTAATTCAATCCCAGCATTCCAGTTTAATGACTTCATCGCATTATTGTTTTGTTCCACTGGACCAGTCTTTTGGTGTATGAATAGAAAGTTCTTCTTTATTAATAAGTAAATATATAAAAAATTTTAAAGGTGCCTCTCTGCAATTATGTTGATGCCTCATAGGAGTGCAATTCAATAATTTAAAAGTCTTTTTCTTAGCATATTCACAATCATGGTATATAAGACTGAAATTTGTGTCTTTTTAGTTTAAACTCCCTTTAAGTGCAATGCAGCAAAGCAATTGTTCCCTAGTGGCACATGTGAAGCGCTTACCGGGAAAATTGTTCTTGGTTTACAGTTCTGGTAGTTTGAAGTGTAAAGAAAAGACTTTTTTGACATTCAAAGAGTGACCATTGATCAAGAAGGGTAACACTCAAATAAGATTCAAGGTCATATGTGGCTTTTCACCTACCTAATTCAAACATTGCAGGTGGGATTTTGATTCATTCACTACTATTTCACAACACTTCATCCACTGTAATTTGAGTATACAACAGATGCAAAAAGTACTATTAAAGATATATAAAATAGGGCCGGAAATTTAGCTCAGTGGTTCTGGTGCCTGCCTCGCAAGTGCAAGGTCCTGAGTTCGATCCCCAGTAACCACATACAATGCTGGGCACAGAGACTCACGCACACCAGCAATCAATACCACGTACCACAGTGCCTGGCGTGGTGGTTCACGCCTGTCATCCCAGCACCTGGGAGGCAGATACAGGAGGATTGCTGAGTTCGCGGCGGCTTGCCTGGGCTACAGAGTAAGCTCAGGGTCAGCCTGAACTACAAAGCGAGACCCAGTCTCAAAAAAAAAAAAAAAGATATATAAAATACCTGAAGACCTAGTATAGGTATTTAATGAAACGCTCATACCTACCCAGAGTTCATGATCTCTTTAAGAGTCTTAATTGCCCTTAAAAGTATAGGTTCACCAGTAGAACAACCTGTCAAAGGCAAGACTGGCATTTCTCAAATAATTTCCATAAACTTCACCGTAAACATCCACACCACTGCAAGCTACAGCTTTCCAGGTCACACTCCACAGCTCTGGTTCATGTTCTGAGTTTTCCCCATCTAGAGCCCTGCCTTTGGCAAATCTGGAGGAAGCATGACTTTCAGGAGGACGGTAAGCTTCATGAGGGCCACGGCTCTGTTGGTCTTCTTCCCAGCTGTATTTCCAGGGCCAATCCTCTTTTCTATCCTTTAGCAGGGTTAAATGCCTGTCTGTGGGTGGAAAGATACCTGGGTGATCGAATGGCATCATTTCTCTGGACATTAGTACTTTTTGAACACCACGTACACACAAAGGAACTTACATTAAATCCTTTAAATCTCATAATACATAGATTCTCATATTCAGCATACTTTATCCTCCAACAGAAATTTTAAATAAATTTATGTTAAACTTTTAAAATATTTATCTGAGTAGACAAGAAGAGAGAGGAAGTCCTCTGGGACCCAAAATGAGCAAAAGCGGGAATTCAATAAAGAAAAATCCTTAAAGCCCCAAACACAAACAAGCAAAATCAAAATACCTGAGAGGCAGCTGTCATTCCTTGGGCATCCGAAACTCAGTCTTGATGAATCAGAAGGACAAAGATGAGAGACAAATCTCAGAGACCACCTAACTTGGGCAGTCAGAAAGGAGAGCAACCCATGATAGCAGTACCACAAAGGCCTTCATTCGTGGACAAGGGCGGATGATATGAAAACGTGTCTTACAAGAGAACAACAAGCTAACACCCACAAGGAAGGAATAGCTCTCTCTCCTGGTAATGTACAAGTGGGCCCCCACGTTCACACTAACTGTCTTTGCCAGATGAAATCCAAACCCAGAAATTATTTTAAAAGAAGTTCTGCTTGATAGTTTCCAGATTGAAGATAACAAATATTCTCTATGTAAGGAAGCCCCTGAAAACTGGACTGCAAAGCCTTTCCCCAAATAAAGTTCTATCAAATATAATATTGAGAAAGATAGAAGAAAAGTTGAAATGAGCTAGTTCAAAGGTATATTTGACTGTAGCTTTGTAATAGAGCTTCTAGTCTGGGATCTTTGCCGCCTCCAGCCTTGCTCTTGTTACCCAGGGTTGCTTTTGCTAGTCTGTGTATCTACCTCCATATGAGCCTGAGGATTGTTTTCTCCCATCCTGTGAATGCTGTTGTTATCTTGATTGGTTGTGTATTAAATCTGTATATCAATTTTGGAAGTATGGCCATTTTGACTATATTGGTTCTGCTTATCTAAGAACAAGGGTATTTACCCATTTTCTGATAATCTCTGATTTTCTTTTTTCAAAGTGCTGTGCTTTTGTGGTAGAAGTCTTCCATTTCCTTAGGTTAATTCCTGTGTATTTAATTCTTCTTGGTGTTACCAAGAATGATATTTTTTTCCTAATCTTTTTCTCAATGGGTTCATTATTAGCAAGGTACTGACACAAAGAACAGCAATGGGGATCAATAGAACAGAACGAGGGAGCAGAAATAATTTCCAAAACATTCAACTGTTTGATATTTGACAAAAAGTCCAGTAATATGCCCTGCAGGAAAGATAGCCTCTCTAATAAATGGGGTTGGGAAAACTAGCTATCCACATGCAGAAGATTGAGTCTAGACACATATCTCTCAACATCTACTAAACTAAAATAGAAATGGATCAAAGAACTACATATCATAATAGACACAATCAGCTGGATAATAAAATACAAAAAACTCTTGAAGTAATAAGTAGAGGCAAGTTTATTTTCTGAACAGAGTCCTGATTGTACATGAAACAATACTGAAAATCAACAAATGGTATTATATCAAATTAAAAAGTTATTGCATAGGGAAAGAAAAGACTAACAAAGTAAAAAAAAACCTATTGAATGGAAAAAAATTTGAAAGCTACTTCTCAGATGGATAACTAATTCTAAAATCCAAAGCACTCAGAAAATTAGGCCCCCCCCAATAAAAGACAGAATCAAAAAAAATGAACAAATGAAATGAATTGATAATTCATAGGAAAAATACAAATAGCCAGTAAGTACATGAAGAAATACTTAATGTCTCTAATTAGCAACACATAAAGGCACTGTGATTCCATTCAATCACCCCAAAATGGCCATCAATCAAGAAATCAAAAGATAATAAATGCTGCCTAGGCTGTGAGGAAATTAGAACATTTCTACATTGCTGGTGAGAAAGTAAACTAGTACAACCATTAAAGAAATCAGTGTGAAAATTCTGTTGAAAAAAATAGTTTCTGTCAAATAAACACACTATGGTGTGTGCTTATCCATCGCATTCACTGGACATGGCACTCTGAGACATCTGGCTTTCTTCAAAGTCAAAATGAGCAAGGGAGGGAAGTGTTTTGAATTCATTCAAGCAATGGAAGCATGTGTGACAACCAATTAAAGACAGGAAGGAAGGAGGATTTCCAGAATGATATCAGAAAGTTGTCAGAAGGATGGGATGAGTGTGTGTGTGTGTGTGTGTGTGTGTTTGGGGGGGATTAACGGTAATGTGTCTTTTTCTGTAAGAAATTAAATTTAAACATTCATTACATTTTTCAGTAACACAACACTCATTATAATAAGTAAAGAATTCCAACTAAATTTGACTATTAATAGTTATTACTGGATATAAGGGAATCATCACATAATTCTAAGATATTTAATATACCTGGAAGACACAGGTTTATTCTGAGTGCCCCGTGAAATATAGATAGTCCCCAACTTATGATGGTTTAACTTATGTTTTTTCAAATATTATGATGATTAAGATGATACATATGAAGTAAATCTACCTCAAACTTTGAATTTTGATCATTTCTCAGGCTAGATATTTGTGGAAAAATATTCTCATAGCAGCATTCCAATAGATGCAGTAATATTTGATAAGATTCAACTTTCATTCATGAAAATGTATTTAATCTAAAAAATGGAAGAAAATTTTCTTAAAGTGATAAAAAAAAAACTATGCAAAACTCCTAAATCATCTCTTTTAAAGTCCAGAAGCCAGTAAGATGCTCGCCATAGATTCTGTTCATAATCACAGCTGACAGCCAATCAACTTAGCAAGTTCAAACAAGAAAAAAGTAAAAAAGTAAATAAAATAAATAAAAATAAGCAAGGATTGGAAAAGAAGAAAATAAATATTTGTAATATACTAAGGCCATAACTGTCTACAAAAGTTTATAAAAAATATTCTCAGGAAAATACTGACTTATTAGAATTAATAACAAGATTTACTAAAGATATAAAAAGAGCTAGTTACATTGCTCTATCCAAGTAATAGTTAAAAAAATAAAACTTTAAAATTGGTGCTTATGATAATAGTAGCACAAAATATAATAGATACAGGAATCAACCTAAAAAAGACATCAAGGAGCTTTATGAAGTCTTACATTTAATTAAATATACTAATTAAAACCAAAATATTTAGCAATATATTATATTCAAAATGGGAATATTTAATTTCATAAAGATGTTACTCCTTCCCAACTTGATCTATGATAAAGTGCCAATCAAATTTTTAAAGATTTAAAAAATTTTATCACACATAGATGATGATTATAGTGATTTCAAAGACTCTGTGGGAAAATTTTTTAAAAACTTTTCCAATGAAGAAATTGAAGAAAAAAGCAGTACTCTATATCGAGATTTATTAGAGCTAAAGTAAAACTATTGTAGTATTTGTGCGAAATAGACACATAGAACAAGAGATTCAAAAGAAGGTCAAAATGAGAATTAACTTGTGTTGTATATTGGTACAAATTCCCCGATGTTTTGTGTGATTGTGAGATGTATATAAATTGTACCAATAAAGAATTTTAAAAAAAGATGGTCAAATATGGAACCACATCTATATTACATTTGATGCATAAAAAATTAATGGTGCAAGCCAATGAGAAAAGCATGCAGAATCCAGCAAGTTAGGCAGAAGTAATAGTTTAGGGTATGCAAAAATTTCAGCCTCTCAGTACTCACTTCATGGTGGACTTTAAGGTTCAATGTGAAAAACAAAACAAAAAATTTGGAAAAATAGAGGACATTTTCATGACCTTAAAAATAGGAAAGTGTCTTTTAAACTAAACCCTTAAAAAGCAGATCATCCAGGTAAAAGGTGATATTTTAATTTATTAACATTCATAAGCTTTTATCAAAATTTGGCACAAAGAGAATAAAAAGGCCAGCCACAAATTAGGATTAATACTTATAGTACATATTTATATGATATGATGAGAACATATAAGTGAAAAACTAATATAAAAAGAACATATTAATAAAAAAGATAACTAATTCAGTATTAACATAAAGATTTGATTAATGTTTTATATGAGAAGTCACATGCAGCTCTTAAAATATACATAAGATGTTCATCATTGTTAGTCATCAGCTACATGAAAATTAAATCTACTGTATAATATCACTTCCTATACAATGATTTTAAAATTTTAAAAAACATGAAAATATGGAATATCAAGGACATGGACAACAATTGCTATGCCCTGTGGGTAAGAGTATAAATCAAGGTACTCACTTCTAAAAATAGTTTGATACTATTTTGTAAAATAATGAACTCCTAGGCACTGCTTCTCAGAATGTGACCTATAAATCTCTTTGTGAGGTCATGAAGTGCTTCTCATTTCCGGTTACATAGTCAAGACACCAAATATATTCAAAACAGTTCAACCCAAAGAACAAACCCAAAAGATTGGATACACAGTAGTCAATTCAGCTACATTTGTTTTAAATCACACACTGAAAAGATTCACAAAAATTTAAAATAATGCCACTTTTCATTCTTTTCTTTCTGGAGAAACAGGTATTTTTCATTAAAATATTGTCTTTAGTGTTTTTATTAGCTGTTAACATATGTTTTAGTAAGCTCAAGCTACTAGAGCAAAAATGGTAGAGACTGAAAGGCTCAAACAAGAGAGTTTTGTTTCTCATAGTCCTAGAGGTTAGAAAGTCCAAGGTCAAGGTACTGACAGAGCCATTTCCTGGGAGGGACTCTTCCTGGCTTGTACATGGCCACTTATGTGCTGTACCCTCACGTAATAGAGGAATGATATCTGTGTTTCTCATCCATTCTTGTAAAGGCACTGACCCCACAAAGGAGGATTCCCCTCTCAAGATCTAATTACCTTCCAGAGGCCCATCTCTTAATACCATAACATGTGGGGATTGAGCATATGAATTTTAGTTCAGAACCAAGTAACATGTTATAGGCTTATCAGTATTATTTTACATAAACTAATAAGATGTAAATATGTCTGAGGTTTAATCTCTAACACTACAGAAAGTTCTTTGTTGTACTCAAGACTTTTCAAGAGTTAGAGGATCCTGAAGCCAGAAAGTTTAAGTGTTGTTGCACTAAAAGTTTTACAAGTACAAATGAGAAAATAGGTACAAGAATGTTCAGTCAATTACTTGTAGTAGAAAACAAAACAAAGAAAACGCTACAAAAAAGCATTAATATTCACTGACAAGTGGGTGAAAGCCATGGTAGAATGACTCAATGGAATGTTATATATTACAAAATACCTGTTGTATTCTTTATATAGTATTAACATGCTCTACAGAGTGAAAACACACAAGATTTATAATCAGAAACTGGTATGGACAAGTTCAGGAATATATTAGGTGATAAAAGTAAATCTTACACATAGAATAAGTTTATGGAGCTAAAGACCATAATGATTCTTACACTACATATATCGCTGATGAGAAATAGACTTGTGCAGACCTATAAAGAAAAAAGAGAATACACAGCATGAAATTTAGAATAATTGTTACTTCTAGGGAAGCAGGTAGAGTGCAAGCTTCCAAAATGTGTTATAGTCCTTAAACTGTATGGCAAGTTTCCTGAGTAATTGTTTAATTTTTAAAATCATATTTCACTTTATTGATTGATTGATTGATTGATTGAGACAGGGTCTTAGTTTGTAGTTCAGGCCGACCCTGAGCTCACTATGTAGCCCAGGCAAACCTTGAGCTCAGCAATCCTCCTGCCTCTGCCCCCCGAGTGCTGGGATGACAGGTGGGAGCCACCACACCAGGCATTGTGGTGTGTGGGACTGATTGCTGGTGGGCGTGAGTCACCATGCCTAATAGTGTTGTATGGGGTTAACGGAATCAAACCCAGGACCTTGAGCTTGTCAGGCAGGCACCAGAACCACTGAGCTAAATCCCTGGCCCCTCATTTTACTTTTTGATAGTAAGTACACCTAAAATCCACTCTGTTGGTAATATTCAAGTACACAATACATCCCAATGAACTGTTTTTAGTTTGTACACTTTGCCCATATACTTAAAATACTGTTCTATATATACTTAATTTAGAACTTTTTAAACTGAAGAAAAGCATTTGAATGTAGGAGAAAGAAAAAAAGAGAGAGAAGAAGAGAGAAGAAAAAGACCTAGGAAAGAAGGAATGATTTCCAAACTGTTAGTGGGGGCTAAATAAATCTATTAAAAGCAACTCCTGCAATGTTAACCAAGTTTTCTGTGCTTAGGGAAGATAACCTTTTGGGTACAGATATCACCTGTTTAGCCATGTACTTCCTAAAATGCTGTTAACACAGGCATTTTAAAAATCTTTCAGATAAAGAGACACATTAGCGATGAAAGGCATGCTGATCCAAATTTTCTCTAGCACGGGGCCCAGTACCATATACAATTTATACAGCTGCATGGGTTATCAAGATCAGAAGAAATAGCCTCAGAAAAAAAAAAAGGCTCACAGTTTTCGTTTGAAAGCTCGGCATCTCTTCCTGAGGACAATCTACCTCCGACTTTCTGCCCACCGGTTCTCACTTGCTCTAGTTCCGAAGTGGGAGAATCACCTCCGTCTGCCCCCTGCGCCCCATGACCCTTCTGCCAGGCCCCGGAAGTGCTAATGACTGTCCTCTAAGGAGGAATGCGTGACAGACACAGGTGAGAGCCTGTTGGCAGAACCTTTCATTATTTCCTAATTGGAACAAGTAAGCTTTTCACCTCTTTTTATATGGCTGCTTTGTACTCTTGCAATTATATAATTAGCAACTTTGGCACCGATTTCTGCCACTTTTTAATTGTGTAGCTAAATATAATTGGAAAAGCAAAGAAATACACCTAGGAAAAGGAAAATGGGAAAATAAATGGGGGAAAAAGTTCTTTAAAATTGTACTCTATCAACTTCTGCTTGTGCCAGCAACTATTGCTAACACTAGTAACCCCAGGAGTAGCATACTTCCTGTTACAATATGGCCACTTGCTTGGTTAGAAAGCAAAGATTTAGTGAAATGCTGAGACCCTTCAGAGACAGTGAAATGTCAGCAATGTTGGCTCACACTGTTCTGTTTTTCTGAATAGCTGACCTACCTGTAGCGGAATGATTTATTAAAAATACAAAATGGCAGCCGGGCGTGGTGGCTCACACCTGTAATCCCAGCACTCAGGAGGCAGAGGCAGGAGGATTGCTGAGTTCGAGGTTTGCCTGGGCTACATAGTGGGCTGAGGGCCAGCCTGATCTACAAAGCGAAACCCTGTCTCCAAAAAAAAAAAAAAAAAAAAAAAAAAAAAAAAAAAAAAAAAAAAAAAAAATACAAAATGGCAGAATAACCACACTCGAAATTAACTGTGTCTTATGGGTTTACCATGAAATATTGGGAGTCTTTTTTCCAACTCTTTTAAAAGAGGACATCTGAGGCTTTCGATTTGGGTGTTTTTAACCTCCTTTCTTCTGGGGGAGAGGTGAGAAATTATTTTCCTTGGGAAAATCTAGACTTTTCAGGACATGTTTGCAAAGAGAAAGAAGGAGTAAGTATGGGCTGCCTGCAGTGATTTGTTCATGCTTGAGGTTTGTGGAGAGGGTGGATCACGGAAGATGGGATGATGACGCTAAGTTCAGAGGCCAGGGGACTGTGGAGTCTCCAGAGACGGGATGCAGTCGACATGACCAAAGCATAGTCCAGCCTTGCGCTGACGTGGTGGTCACATCAGGAGGGGTTGAAAGAATGCAAGAGGAGAAAAGATATTTCCATCATTTCCTTATTTCCCTTTAAACTGCAGGATTCTTACACAAGAGACGTAGAGGACTCCAGAAAATAAACTGAGGTTGATCTTCCCACCAACTTTACTGAGTGGACAGTGTGATAGTGAGAAAGAGGAAGAGTTCAATTTAATCTGAGTTTTAAAATCACATATTACAGAGCATGTGTGCTTTACAGAACCCAAATGGGCCTGGAGTCAGGTGGGTTGAACTCATTCCTGCGGTAGGAAACTGGACGTTAGAGCTGAGTGGTTATAATTATGGTTTTGAGACAGAAAGTCGGGGTCCCAGCTCGTTCTTTATCTTCTCAACTTCTATAAACCAGAGTTTCTTACTCAAAGAGGGAGAATCTATTAATAGGTCAATTTGAACATTCCATTTAATAGCTGCATGAAATGTTCATCTTTGTGCTGGACATATTAATGCTCAACAAATATTAGTTGTCATTTTATTATAATATTCATTATTCTGAAGCTTAGCTTTCCTAACCTATGAAAGGAGAGCTTGTATGAATGGCCACATTTAAAAAAAAATCTAGTTATAGAAACAACAAATGTAAAAAGGAAAGAACTTTCAGTGTCTACCAACTGCTAAGAATCTGAAGTGGTAACTTCTTTTGCCCCTCTCTAACCCTGAGATTATGGATTAGAAAACTGAAGTTTCATAAAAGCTAAGTGTCCACCCAATACCCATGGTGAGTAAATGATTAAGCCTGATTTGAAGTGCAACACAGTACTTTATGGTCTTGTAATTAGAGAAGAATTACTATCTTAAATTCTGACTACCCATTGTAAGTAACTGCTAAGTGCCTGATTATTTGACTGAGAATTTATACTTAAGGTTCATCATTTGCATTTCAGGATTTCCCAATATGACAGAAACTATACCTCCATTTATTTATTTATTTATTTATTTATTTATTTATTTATTTATTTATTTATTTATTTATTTTTGTGGTATAGGCCCTTGTGCTTCTAAGGCAGGCACAGCACCACTTGAGGTAAATCCCTAGCTATACCTCCATTTGTGTGTGTGTGTGTGTGTGTGTGTGTATGTGTGTGTGTGTATGAGAGAGAGAGAGAGAGAGAGAGAGAGAGAGAGAGAGAGAGAGAGAGAGAGACAGGATTCTGCTTTGTAGTTCAGGCTGGCCCTGAGCTCTCTATGTAGCCTAGGCAAGACTTGAACTCAGCAATCTTCCTGCCTCTACCTCCCAAGTACTGGGATTATAGGTGTGAGCCATCATGCTTGGCTATACCTCCATTTTTAAAAATAAAAAATGTATTAATAGAGGCACAATATAATGTAAGATTTCTTGCTAAAACTGAGATCTGATTATATTCAAGGTCCTTGTTTTTTCCACATTAAAATTCACTGTCTTGTATGACTCAAGTATTCTACTCCTAGGTTTGGTCCTAAGAGAAATAAAGATGTATAGTAGCATAGATTTGCATATTACTCATAATCTTAATAACAAATTGGAAACAAATATGCATGAGTTAGTGAATGGGTAGACAAAGTGTGGTATATCTACACAGTGTAATACTATTCAGTGTTTAAAAACCCCAAACTATTGTTAAATTCTCTGACAGAGACAAACTTTAAAAGCAAATGCTAAATGAAAGAAGCCAACACAAGAGTCATTATGTAATTCCACAAATATCATATGTTAAAGAAGGCACATAGCTAAAAAGTATGAGTATGGTTCTCTGGAACAGAGATTGGAAAAGTGCAGAAAGAAAGAGACATGGGGGATTTAATTTAAAAAATGAAAACTGCCTTATGACGATGATCACACAATCTGGGTAATTTAACTAATATCATTATAACATGACTTGAAATTTGTGAATTATATTATCTGTAAAACATACTCAAGATTTTTCTTCTTTTGGAAGAAGTGTTTTTAAAAATATTACATTCAGCATTTCTTGAAATACTTTGCCTTTTGGCACACTGTGTATCTTTTCTATTGTTCTAGTCTTATTGTTTTTTGTTGCAATATTATTTGAATGTTTTGTGAGTCATTTCAAAAATAACTTAAATGAGTCCTTGAAGGTTATATGTGATACTACTGTAGTAACTAACAAAGAAGCTTTACTCATTATTATTAAAATAATGGTTAATAATGTGAGCCGCAGCAAATATAGAACATGTTGTTCTCTTCACTGACACTTACAAAAAGCATCATTTAAAAACAGAGTAGTATTTGAAAGCTGTGGATCTCCAGATAATACTGAGGGTTCTTCCTTATCTCTAGCCTTGCTCTGTTTCCCTTTCTGTTTTGGGTACTTTTCAAAAGGATTATTTACATTAAGAGGAAGAACACAGTTTTCTTTTCCTGCATTCTTGTACTTTCTCCTAGATTTTTCTTTTCATCTTGATCCATATTTTATTAGCAAGAAAAAGTGAGAGAAAGGCAGGAGAAAGATGGTGAAGAACAAACATGTTTAGAAAGAAGACTCTGTATGTGTAAGACAGACAAAGACTAGACAGAGACAGAGAGACAGAGACAGAGAAGAGAGATGGGAGGAGAATCTTTTAAACCAATATTGCTTTTTGCCTTGAGAAATACCTATTGATAGAGCCTGAGCTGTTTCAATTTCTTGGGTAGGATTCCCAAATATTTCATAAGAATCTGTTCAGTCTGCTGGGGAAAGATTAGGATGTCTCCTCAAGGTAGATACCTAGGATTTGTGACGAAGAGAAGAAAGCCCAGAATGGCCCTGTGAAAGAGGGGAGAAAGAAGCAACATTCTGCTTCATTTAGGGTATGCTTTCCTTTATTTCTTTTTCAGACCTTTTGATATCTTTTTCAGATAGGAGATTAAAAACCTGATTTTGAAAAACCAGTCACCACTTAGGGGACAGGATAAAGACTGGTGAGGCAGAGTATGTGCACCAATGCTTACACCATCTGGAGTCCGTTCCAGTTGGTCAGGGGTCTGTAAGGATTAGCGGGATCTCTACTCTTGCTGAATGTTTGGAGCATTGCTTCTAGACTTCAAAACCCCCAGTCCTGAAGGTTCATGAGGACACTCAAGATCTCAGATTCTCTGTGTGCATGAGAAGCCCTTCACAGATTTGCGTGGACCATGGAACAAGTCATCCGAGGAGTCTGATAGTTGCCTGAGAAAGTAAGTACATGACTCTGTTTTGATTGTAGTGTTGCCTTGCTTCAGAGCCCTATATGCATTATTGGCCCATAAAAAATCATGGAACTTTGTTTTTTTACCCCATGAAGACAGAAATGCTTCTGCAGGGCCAGTCTCAGGCTGAGACAGCCTTCTCCCACGTGACCTGAGAGTGACAGTACAGTAGGGGCGCCTTGTGCTCTGCCTGCTCTTGGGAGCATGTGATGCTCCCATCTTGGTTCCCCACCCCCCAGTGTGTCGCTCAACCATTGAGCAATTGGAGCCGAAGTTTAGGAAATGAGAGAAGAAAGTGTGAACAAAATAGCCCAAACATAATTCAAATTCTCAATAATAGTTGTAGACAGGGCTAAAAGAATCATATTCAAATAGCTCATTACCATAGTCATATCTCCCTTTATTTCTTTTAGGAAGTTCTACCTTTTCTTTCTGTTATAGCAATAAAAAAGAAAAGTGTACCAAGGAAAGAAACAGATTTGTGTGTCTCTGCCAAAATTGTGAGTGTGTGTATTTAAGAGAGGTAAGAAATTACCAAATTTAAAAGTACATTTTTTTATATTAGGCCAGTGAAAGCCTAAATTAAATTGTACAGCAACCAAGACATTTACATGTATTGGACCAACTGGGTAAAATTAGAGCTAGAACTCAATAGATATTAAGTAACAATAATAAAATAATTGGAGGTTTTAGATTTTAATGAGGGTCATTATATGCTCTTTCTATCAATATAATGGGCTGTAAAGATGAGCTCTTGCCCAGTTATTGTTATTAAAGACCACTTTTTACTTTCTAAAAATACAGTGCCTGAAGATGCTCTCATGAGACTCTCATTTGGGTCGATCACATTGAGACACCTTGGTCGGGATCTTAGTTTCCATCTTAGAGAAATTCTGCACTTTGTGTCATAAGATCCGACCCTGACTTGGCCTTGTTATGTCGCATGTTGGTTTGTCTAATCCCTTTGCTGAAAGCAACAGAAAATTGTCTCTAAATGAAGGCCATGTTTTTGTTTTGACATTTAACACGTAGAAAGCAGAACAAAGACCTTAGTGAGTGACCAGCTGAGGAATATAAGTGGAACTTCATATTAAACACATGCACTTTAGGTCAAAGATCATGTTTTTTATGAATTATGATGAAATACATCTGGAGAAGTACACAGATTAAAGTGCATTCAGAGGATGAGAACAACAGTAGAGGTTTGGCAGCCTTGTGCTAGGAAAAACACTTAATTGAACCCCAGAACACGAGCTCCAAAAACTTTAGCAGTGATGACAAACCTTTTAGAGCTTCAAGTGATACAAATACACTGGTGCAGCACCTATGGCACAGGTTTTCCACCCCTGGCAGACAGGAACCCAGGAAGTAATGAATGTGAGCAAAGCAAGCCAGATATAAAGAAGAGTTTTCACCTTCTGCTATGGTTCACAACTGGGTGCTGAAAGTTTGACTCTCAAGGCAATGGTGCTGAAAGATTGTGGATTTGTAAGAGGTGAGACTTAGTGGGTCATGTAGAAGAGACAGCCTGGTCTCTTCTTCCCTCTTGCTTCTTCTCTTCCCATAGGATGTCTCTTTGCACACCTGGGTCTGCTTCCTTTCTACTTCTCTGCCATGTTGTGATGCATGCACGAGGTCCTTTCCAGATACTGGATCTGTTTGGTTTGGATTTTCCAGGACCTAAAACAATAAGACAAAATAAACTTCTTTATGTAACACATCACCTAGCTTTGAGTATTCTGCTGTAACAACAGCAAACAGACTAAAAGGCTTCTTTAGAGAATTATTCTCTCCTATTTTACTTGAAAATATATGTTATAGTTTTTCTTTTTGTCTCTGTCTTTTACAGAGATAGTTTCCATATATTAATGTTTGTCTTGACAAATTCAAAGTACACACAAGATAATGAGTCCTTGAGAGGGCTCAGAGTACTCTATTGAATGGAGCAGTGGTCACTTGACTAATGGATACTAGGAAGTGACAGGTAAAGTATATCAAGAAAGTATCATTATTGTGAGAAGATAGGGATTCATTAGTTTAGAAAGAAAAAATCTCCCAGCTATTAAGTATTAGCTTTATTTTAGTATAAAATTAAAAATTACTCTCTGAAAATCATTATTCTATACATATTATGAATCATCTGTAATAAAACTCTAGTTATGGTCAACAATGACATCTCGGAAAAATGGCCCATGATGGATTTAATGCTCTTGCTCAAGAACGTGTCCTTGGTTCTTCTTTAAGACCTCAGACATCTGTCTAACCAGGGAGGTCAGTGACTTCAGCTCTGACTCTCAGGAGTTAACTAGGCAAATGGCATGTAACAATTCCCAGTAATGAATGGAAGCCTTGTATACCACAAACATGTACTAATAAAAGTCCAAAAATTAAAACAAACAACTCTATCTCATTTATTGGATAATGACAATATCTTCATGAGGCCTGGAGCAATACTACCTGAATGTGAATTGAGGTTTGTCATTACTAACTTTGGAACCTTAAATAAGTTATGCAAGTTCTAAGAGTCTAAGTTTCCCAATATGCAAAAAGAGCTTGGAAATAGTATCTCTTTCATAGTGCTATTTGTTAGACTGCATTGAAATCTATGTAGAAAGTGTTCAAAATACTGCCTGAAATTTGTAAAATGATAAACACTAATGAGTGGTAATAAAAGTAAAGTGACCTGGTCAGTTGCACCCATAGCTACAACAGTGGTATTTCTGTGACATAGGAGGGAGGAAATGAAAGAAATCTGTTATTGTTATAAATTCTGAAATATGATTTGAGAAATTAGAATGGAAGATCTATGAAAGGAACTTGTTCCCCAGTGCTATCCCAGGAGACTGCTGGAATCCTAGTTTCTAAATAGAGAGAGGTTCAAATGAGAAACCTTTCAACACTAAATTTGGTGGGGAGAACATGGAGAATAACCATATTGTGCCCAGTTTTAAAAATATGTAAACAAGCTGGGCGTGGTGGCTCACGCCTGTAATCCCAGCACTCGGGAGGCAGAGACAGGAGGATTGCTGAGTTCGAGGCTTGCCTAGGCTACATAGTGAGCTCAGAGTCAGCCTGAACTACAAAGCAAGACCCTGTCTCAAAAAAAAAACCCAAAAAACAACAACAAAAAATATGTAAACAAGTTGCATTAGCTTGATTTAAATTGAATTTAGCAGATTCTTCTCATACTAGATAAATATATCACAAAACTCTGAAAATTCTTTCATTTATGGGCATCAGTACAACATTGTTTTTTGAAATCTAGTGAGAACTATATGAGGCCCCTGCACCCCTGGATGAGGGTAATCCAGCAGGGACCCTTCATTCATCACATGTGAGACTCCAGAGTGCTTCTTCCAAAAACCACAACTCACAGGGATGACACTAAAAATTAGTGAAGCGCAGTAAGTCCCATAAATTGATCAGAATGAACACTCAGCCAATCACAATAGGTATGAACCATGAACAACCAGTAATGGGTCTGGGTGAATACTGGCCCTACAACTCAGACACCTAGCTCTTGGGGTCACTCACACACAAACAAACTCTAATTTTTTAGTGTTAGGTCCTTAAAAGTGAAAGCTCCCCTGTTTAATCAGATAGACTTAGATGACTGCAGAGTTCTATGGTAACTGTAGGTACCACACCCCAACACACACTACAACATTATATCCTTTATATGAGGTTAATGGTCTGAATTGTGCCAAACTGCTGTCTCAAGATTTGAAAATATAGTCTCTGTTTTGCTTGAGGTGCACTTATAATTCTATTTGAGGTTCTCCATGTCCAGTCCAAGAGACACTAGTTGAAGAGAGCAGAGCCTTCTCTTTCCCACAGCAGGCCCAGAGTGTCCTGTACCTTTTAAAGCACTTTGTTAGAACTTAAATCAACACTAATTATAGGCAAGAGGAAAGAACATTAAAGACCAATGCCAAGACTGAATGGAGAAAGCTGCTTTCTCTCATGAGCTGAAAGAGTAAACATTCAGATCTGCTGCCCTCACTAAGGCCGAGGTACATAAGGCAGAAGAGAGTATTAGTTCACCCTCTTTTATCTTTGGCACTTGAGCTATTTTTTTTTAACTTTTGGAAAACCTTCAGGATATTTATGGGTAACCTGTAGAGAAAGATACTGGTGCCAGCAGGAGTATTTAATTGTACAGTTCTTATCACTAACAGATGATTCATTTGGGACCATTAATATCAATTGAAGTGTTATCAACATATGTTTTCTGTTTTGTAAAACCTTCCCCAGTTAGGCTCAATATCTATGTTGTAGACAAGGCTAGAAATCAGAATTAAAAGTGCTTTAACATTCTGTATTTTCACCTGTATATTTTGAAAATAAATTTGGACTTTGGAAAATTGAAAATTGTCACTAACCAGAGTTTGGTCAAATTTGGTCTTCAGACCACCAACATTAGAATCCTTGGGTGAGTTTATTAAAAAGACACACTCAAAGCCCTCACCCAAGACCTGCTGTCTACTGGGGACTATGTCTCATCAGTGTTTAGATCCCTAACTCCTAGCATATTACTTAGCTTAGTAAGTACTCAATAAATTTCTTAGGTAACATGACATATTACTATGATCCTGAGTGGGATGATTTGCACGACATTAAACTAGGATTTTACTTTTATCTTCTTTCCCACTGATCTTCAGTTGACCGAACTAGAATAATCAGAAAAATACAAGTCAAAACATTTCCCACGGTTCCTTGTATGCTTCCAAATTTCCATAAGTTGGTAAACTTTAAGACATGAAGTTAGTTTGGGAGCAGTTCTAGGCTGGCTAAAACTCAAAACAAGTTAAACAGTCCATAAGTAAACCCTATGACTCAGGCAAATGAGAAGATGTTCAATACCTGGTGAAGGGTGGGGAAGAAAATGCAGAAGTCAAGTGCAAAGTGAAGAGAACAGGAACTGAGAAGTACATTTGTCACAGGTGTGCACATAGATAAGGTCACATGTACCCCAGGGGGACTAGGCTGGCTGTGGAAGGAGGAAATGGCACTTTACCTATGGGACTTTGGGTTTTTAAACCCCTTGGAAAACCCATATAATTTTTTCTACCAGCTATTCTTGGCGAAACATAAAAATTCTAACAGTATCAAAATACCTAACCAGTCCTTCCTGTCCTAGATCCCACAGAAATGGAGTTACACTGGTTTAAATCATGTTTATATTTTGTGTCAGAATGCTCATTATTCCAATGGGCATGTCAGTGTACCCCTGAGAAGCCATATTGTGTGTGTGCATATCTATGTGCATGCATGTGTGGATGTGCATGTATGCATAATATGTTGACAAATAGGTTAGTCTGCTTATTTAAGAAAAAGCAAGAAGGAGTACACTAAGGTTAATAAGGAACAAAATGAGGGAGAATCCAGCACCCTAAATACCATGAGGCTTTCAACTACTTCTGTGAGTGCTGGTCACCTTGTACTGCCATCCTTATAGATGCCAGTGTGGACAACTCCAAGGGGCAGCACCTGCCTTCATTCTGTGTTTCCTAATTTGAGCAAACCAACTCCTGCTGTCTCCTCAGCACCAATAAGAGAAGTGCATTTGATAGTTCTCCTAAGTGTGTTGCCAACAGATCCCACTAAAGACAACAGTGGCTAATGAAAAAACTGATCATGAGTTACTAAAAAATAATGACTTAAGGGAAGGTCTCTTTCCTCATAAATGGTCCATATTTCCTTTTCTCACAGAGTCCACCGCTCAACTCCTACAGGTTGTTATATCCATGAAGAGAGCCAAGAGAGCTCAACATTGTCTGTAGCAATCGTGGTGTGAAGGATTTGGAATGTACACTAGGTGGGACCTCTCCCCCGCGTGTGCATAGAGCAACTTGCCAAATACAAAATGACCTGAGGGTGGATCATGTCCAAGAGCAATGATTTAAACACTTTTTAATTTAAAAAAAAGAAAGCCAAAAATGTCTCTATTTTAGCTCTGTGTCCCATCTAACCAAAATTCTAGATCATAAACAAGGAAAAAAATACAAATACAGAACTTTACTACAGGATGACTAGGGCACACTCAGTCTTGTATTAGTATGTACTGATACAACTGCATCACTGTCTTTTGGTCCCTGCCCTGGGCTCTTCCACCCATTCATGGTGGGCTGTTCTTCCACCCCTTGTGCACAGCACACCAGGAGCAATCTTTATTTCCTTCTCAGCACTGTTCACCCTGTCCTTAGTCTCAGTTCTCCTGGACTTGTGTTCGGTCACAGCTGGGCTTTGCTTTCCTTCTAAGTTTGATCTGTACTACCTGCACCTTCTATGCAAGTCAAACTTACTTAGATGGCTCCAAACTAGCTTTGTAGGGGAAGAAGTGAGATTTTGCCTATTTGAATACATGCTCTTCTCATCATAAAAATTATAGTTCAGTATAGCCCTTTCCTTTCCTCAAGCCTTCTCTTTCTTCTAAAAAGTTATATGTATGATCCACTTTGACTGCAATACATGTGTGACTTGGTAAGCTAAACACCCACGCTTAAAGGAGAAGAGGTTTATTTTGGCTCTTGTTTTCAGTCCATCTTTAGAAGGCTCTAAGGCAGGAAGGCATAGTGGAAATTTCTGGCACAGGAAGAGGTGCTCACACCATAGTGACCAGGAAGCAGAAGAAGAAGGGAGAAACTGGGAAGAAAGATAGACCCTTTCCATGTCACAAGCTTCTATCAGGCCCCCCAACAATAAACCAGCCATAAACATCCCTGTAATCCAGTCCTCTTCCAAACACATGAGGCTTATGGAACCATTTAGACCCAAAACACAGCAAGGTAGTAAGTATCCTATGAAAGACTTAGCTTCTTGCTTACTGCTTGAATTTATTAGAAAATAAGAAGTTAAACTTCTATTTTTCCCCCGTCAAATTTGCTGAATGGTGGTAGTATTTTGAAATGAGAAACAATATGCATTTTTGAATTGAAGCTCTTGGCAACAAATGTCTGCTGAACCAGGGATTGTATAACCAACTCTAAGTATCTTTCATTGAGCTTTTATATGTCTCATCATCCTATCTTCATTAACATACCATAGGGAGGTATGTTCTCTACTGAATGGACAAGAACACTGAGGCTTAGAGTTTGGCTCAGACTCAGGTCTGGGCTCTTTATACGTCCACAGTGTACATTGCTAGTAAGGGTTGACCTGTTACCCAGGTATTAAATTCTGCAGTTTGTGCTCTTAACTTTTGTCCTATTGACTCCTTATTTTAGGTCTCTGGGTGGATTCTCAGCCCTCACATAGCTCCTTTATTGTGCTTCCATGTTCACATATGCCCTGTTCATTCATGAAATTTTGGTTTTTCTCACTTGTCTCCCTGACTGTAGGATCATGGCTTAACACAATACCTGATGCATCATACACCTCAGACAACTCTGTTGACTAAATATTTAATTCTATAGCTCAGACCTGAAAGCACTGACTTGTCAACCTTTAGAGTTCAAAAGAGTATTATATCCTGCTTCATACTTTTGATTATTTACCTTGATTCCCATTCTTCCCTATCGTGTTTTTTTTATCTTGTCAATGTTGGCTTTGTCACAAGCCAACAATCAATACTGACCTCATTACTTTTGCTCTTACCCTAAGAGTACAGGCAGACATGCTTGCATCATGCCGCTGCTCGTTCTCCACCTTCCTTCACCGCAGCTTTTATCTTTACTTTCATTACATCCGTGAACTCATAGCACTGGGTGGCAACAATTTAAATTCCCTCCCTGATTTGCCAGTTTGAGGATGCCACCGAAAGCCAGTCCAACAGACAGAAAAAGAAGGAGAAGAGGAAGAAGAAGAAGAAAAGACACAAGGAAGCCATTCCTAGCTGGAGCCACGTGTTCTCCACTTTGGGCCCTCACCTGTAGCCTGCGACAAACAGGGCCTCCAACCGAGGGAGCCGTCAGACACTATGGTCCTTCAGTGGGCAAAGCCTCCCCACCCAGCTCATCTTCCCAGCAGATAAAACATTCTTTTGCTTCTAATTAAAAAAGATTAATAAAGAAATAGGACACATCAGGTTCACATCAATCATCACCCATGTGGTTCTTATTACTGTAATTAAAAGTTATCTTCCCCCAAATTTGGGGATGAAAGTGTCATGATGTGCAATTGAAAACACATTGTAAACTTTATGTTTGCCAAATTCACTCATTTCCCTCTTTGCAGGAAGAGTGTCTAAGTAACATTCCTATGGCAGATAGGTTTAGAGGTGCCCTTATAGCAGTCTATCTGCAGAAATACATTTCTTTATTCTTGAAACGCCCTGAAAGAAGGTGCCTTTCTTTTTTATTTAAAATGTGTGATTGCTTACTTTTATAATTCCTGTGCTTGCCTTTTCTTTTTGTTCAGCTGTCAGTGCCCTTGAAAATTCTGACACGAAAGGCATTTTTAATGATAAGTTAAAAATTTACTAACAGATCCACTGTCGTGCTTGGGCTGGAAGGAGACAAACCTAATGCTTCAAGAATTTATATCTCCCAGGACTCATTGACTTTCCCAAATTGACACAAATCACCAACATACCTTGGCCCCTGGATTTACTTGGAAACACAAAATTCTGGGGACAGTGACCCATTTATACTATCTGAAGGAGCGGAGTCAACCGTGGGTCAGTTTCTGGGGGATTGGCAATTTAATTTTAACACAATCAAAATTTATTAAGAACTGACAGGTCAGCCGGGCACCCCTGGCTTATGAGTTTCTTAGGCTGCAACCTGGTTGGAAATGGCTGGAGACCTAGAAATCTGTTCGGAAAGCTCATAGCTTATATTCTCCTTCCAGGTATGAGGTCTCCAGGCAAGAATGAGTCTCGTGGAGGTCAGCTGACTCCCAGGGTTAGTGGATTGCTTGTACCAGTTGATATCTGTTCCCCCGTATTTGAAACGACAGTTTGTTCTGGTATCCTTTCTCGCCCACGCACTTTCCGCACCCTCGGGCTGGCAGCCGTGCTGGTTGAAATGCATGTGCACTGCCTTTCTCCAAACTTGCAGCCTTCTGACCCAAGGCTCTATCTCCTCTCTGTTTCTCTTATCTGTGTCGAAGCAGGGGGCTTGTAACATTCTTTGCACACCTCACATCTGCACAGTTCAAAGCAGAAGCCTGCAGCCTCAGTGTTTTTTCTTATCTATCAAGCTTTTCCTGTGCAAACAAGGGCCTCAGCGGCTTCATCTACATGGCTGCCTCACAGCCCGATGTAACACACATTGAGACAGGCCTGATCACCTCCGTAATTCTAGTTTCACCCTCTGTGGAAAAGCTCATGTAACACCACTTGCAGGCAATCCGCTCCTTCAAACCCTTCCATGTTCTAGCTTATTGACATCTAGTCACCGCACAGCACCCAAGCCCTCGTCTCCAAGGCTGGTGTGGCCTATCCCAGTAAGAAATTCAGATCTGAGTAGAGCCACGTTTGTTCCTGATTGAAGCGCTTCCCTTCCTAAAATCCTGCCATCCATAGTATTGCCACATAGCCTCTGGCAAGAGGTCCAGTGTTCCTCGTCGCTGAGCATTTTTGTTCAATTATTTCTCATCCGCATTTGAGCCTCTGGAGCCTGGGGAGATCTACTTTTTTTTTTTTCCTCCTTGGTTTTCAGAACCTTTCATGGTGTTCTCACACACTGCAAGTGCATAGTGTTCACAGGGTTGATGACTTTAAGAGATCCCTACAGTGGGCAAAGTCAGAGCCTCACAGAGTTAGGCCCTGCAGGTGGAGGGTGCACACAGAAATGCTTGTAGTTATGGGTAATTAACACCCTTCTGCCGTGCCTGCCTGTGTCAGAGGCTGACATCTCAGTCCCTTCTGGATGTCTGAAAAGCTGATCATCCTTTGTTTGCCCCGACACATGCAAAGGACGGGGTCCGTGTTCTTTTGCCAAAGCGTGGCTCTCCACTGAGCTAATCAGTCTGAGCAAAGTGCAAGGCACAACATGGACAGTTGCAGTTATAGGTGGAATCTCAAAGGACAGGATGAAAGAGCTTGAGGTGTCTGGAAGAGCTTTCCATGGAAATAGATGTGGGCAGAGCCTGGCCTGGGTACGGGCCTCCCTGCCCAACAACCAGCACATAGACCAAACCCATTACGGGAGCCAATGGAGCCCTTTTGCAGCTCCAAATTGGTACATCCTTTTTGAGTCCAAAGCTATAGGAAATGACTGGTCCATGTACTAAATCCACAAACAGAGATCAAATATGTAGAGAGAGGTTAAATATGGGAGAGGCCCTGCAATGCCAGTACTGAAAATGCTCAAAAGAGTTTGTTCAAAATGGTCAGTTTGTGTTAATTTGTCACCGGCTACTCCCCAATGCCCCCCAGGCTTTTACTGAAGAACTTATATGGAAAGTTAAATTTTCCAAGGGAGACCCATACATTTCAAATATTCTAGATCTGAAAATATTTTCAATGAAATCAAATGAAAACATATCATTTGAGACCACAGATATTTTCCACATTTTTTTCTTTGTTCCTTTTGGATACTTTTCTAACTTATGTTTGGTTTCATCACTTTTTAAGACAAGAAAACATTATCAGTGGGACAGTTAGAGCACTAGCCCAACAGAACACTCTGAAACAGGCAACAGAAGCACATTGTTTGGTCTGCAGATCCTTTTTTTACTCTTCCATATGTTGGTCTACATGGAGCTAGTGATAAGGCAGAGTGTCTGTCACCCCGACAGCTAGTCTGGAGGCACTTGTAGGAAAAAATACAACACAACACATTGGTTGGAAATGGAAATGGACGTTTGGATGAAATGTTTTGTAGGTAAGGGGTTTGCTTTCCAACTAGTCTGCAAAATCCTTGAGACAGAGCCATGTACCTATCATCCATAATGCATGGCTTATTTTTAGTATACATTTACATACAAAGTTGATTCGAAGTCCTCCATGAACACTTCTTTCCAAAAAAAGTTTATTGGCTGTTGCAGAGATACAATCTCCATTTAAATGGCATACGTCTTGCTTTGCCTTGGTGGCTGGCCATGCATGTTAAAGGCAGCTTCTCCTACCCTGTTTGAATGAGTCCTGGCCTTAAATACCAAGAACAACCTAACAATAGTTCTTTCTTTGTCATATTTGACCAATGCTTCCCTTCCTTTTGTCCCTTTCAGTGCTTGATCATCAGCTAAGTGATATCTACAGTGATGTACATTTCAGTATTTTATATTAAAAGCATATTTTCTCAGGTAGGTACAGAAGACATGCCCATAATTCAAGATTAATGAAAGGGAATGCATGGAAGATGGAAGATAGGTGGAAACTTTAAATAGGGCTTGCAAGAAACCTCTCCTGCTGAACTGATTATATCAATAAATGAGAGATGACTAATTATTATGGTACTGCCATCACTTGCCATGAAGAGTGGAATCATATTCTCCTTTAATTTGTAGACTTCTTATAAAACTCAGATTTACTGTGTATGAAAGCAAATGATTCCTACTGGATCTCACTAGAAAATAAGAAGAAAGCCAGAACTGCTTTTGGGGAGGCCAGAAAATTTTCAGCCAGCAAGAATACACATTGCTGGTGTGGAGGTGAGACCTTTTTCAGGCAGATGTCCATAAAAGCTGTGATCTCCTTGAGACTGGTTTCCTAGTGCTAAGTCAGCGGCAACTTCCCTTTAGGGTTTGAAATAAGGAGAAATATTTCATATAGTCTACTTCATCACAGCCATTGGAAGTTGCCACTGAGCTCCTGGGCCTGTTTTTGGAGAAAAGGATGGTATAGGCTGCCTAGGGTTTAGTACTTGGAGAAATGCTACAAAATTTATACAGTGAATACAGCTAAGTCTTGAGATTTTTGAGGTAGCTTTTCTCAACTTTACAATAGCCCCGAATTTGATCTTAAGTTAGAGCAAGAAAGCCACAGAGGAGCAATATTTCTTTTAAATTACTCCACACTATGAGATTACATGTGGAGCAGATGAAGGTGGAATAATAGAGTTAAAAATATTATATTTCAAGAATAAGAAATAGTGTTTAGCAGGCCTTTTGAACATTTTGCACATATCTAGAAGCAAAAAACAAGTGCCTGGCCCAAACATTAAGCATTAGGGGAAGGTTATTTGTTCAGACCTCTGCTTCATGTTACATAAAGAAATAACAAGCAAGGGTGCTGGGTTTGCTACATACAGTGCATTCTGCATTATGAATTCAGATGCAAATGCAGGGCAGCAATCATCAGTGTTTATCATTTACCATCGTGATATAGGCTGTAGCTTGCAGGCAAACTGCCTTAGAAAAATAAGCTTCTCTAGTTTCTCCAATCTCCCCAGGAGAAGCCATAGAGGCAAACCTGGGCTTTTCCTGAAGATCCTGGAGCATCAGTAACATAGTAGACGGCGGAGAAGGGCCCTCAGAGTGGGCCCATCATTTCTGCGATGCAGTTGGAGGAGGATCGGTTATGTCCTGCTCGTGTTTCATTTCCAACTGATCCACTGTGACCCATTCGAACGGGCCGGGGATGGTAACCAGCCCCTGAAATGCAAGTGTTTCACTTCATTCACTGAAATGGGGCTCAAGAGCTGGACGTTCTGCTGGTTCCTCGTTTTCTGGTTTGTGTGGTAGCTGGATAGCACGCAAGGTTTGGAATCAGGGGGAAAATGGAAGCCACTTTAGTTAATACTGCTTTTTCTCCTTCCTCCTTTCCTTCTTCACTTTCCAATAAAAATCTTTTCCTGTCGGTCAAAGTGTAACAGCTGTCATTTATTGAGTACTAATTGTAAATGTCTCAACATACATCAATGAATTTAGTCATATCCTGTGTGGTTTCATATTTTTTAAGAAACAAAATAAAGCTAAGCTATAGATAGAAGCACAGAGAGGTTAAATAATTTTCCTGAGGTTTCTTAGCTGATGAACAAAATAAAAATCTTTTAAATCAGTTTAACTTCTATGCTACAATTGATTTTAATGAACCACATTGATTTAACCTGCTACCTGACAGATTTACCTCCTTAGCTTATCAATCACAACACCTCTTACCTCTACTCCACTTTAATCTCCTTCATCTGTCATGTGATTTTTTAAAAAAACTGAATTTTGGTGTTTTCCAAAATATTTCTGATGTCTTAGTTGAACAATATTATCTGCTATTTCTCTAAGAAACTGGTGGAAGAGTGTTCAATATGCAGAAGCCAACTTTCCATTCCCAGGTGCCTTTTGATAATTTTGAATTACTTTTATCAAAAGGGTGCCTGCATTCTATTTCAGGCCCCTGAAGATCCAGATTCATATTTACTATGGAAAGCAACTGGTCAGAAAGCTATAAAAGACTAGAAAAGGATAGGAGGAGAATATATTAAGCTACCTCTAAAATTTATTTTTTAAAAAACCCAGAATGTAAAATAAAACAAAATTATGTTGAAATGGGAGTTAGAAAGTACTATTAATCTGTTTATTAAGAATAAAGAGAGGGGGCTGGAGATTTAGCTCAGTGGTTTTTGGCGCATGCCTAGCAAAATCAAAGTCCTGAGTTCAATCCCTGGTAACCATATACAACAACATTCGGCATGGTGACTCATGCCCACCAGTAATCAGTATCACAAACCACAATGCTGGGCATGGTGGCTCATGGGTGTAATCTCAGCACTTGGGAGGCAGAGGCAGGAGGATTGCTGAGTTCAAGGCTTGGCTGGGCTACATAGTGAGCTCAGGGCCAGGCTGAACTACAAAGTGAGACCCTGTCTCCCAAAAAATAAATAAATAAATAAAAGAGAGAAAACTAGGTAGAACAAAAGAGGTGTAGATCAGGAAATGTCCATATTGGAAAGCAATAACTGATGAAAAAAACAAGGTGAAATTCCTTCAGTACACGCTGAGCTTCTGATATCTTCTAGAAATGGAAGCTACAGTAGACAAGAAAGCTAAATTCCTTGTCTTCCTTGTAGGATGCATCACTTACTAGGAAAAAATCTTGAACTTTTCACAGTTCTGCAAAAATTCTATAGATGCTGAAACATGAAGGCCTAGTAGAAGTTGCTGGCAGGAATGATTAAGAGAATAAAGAGGTACCAGCAATGCATATGAAATTTCAAAACAGAATCCTCATATTGTCCTTTGTCTCTTCATGTGCAGACTAGCTTAGTTCCTGGGGTTTCCATCATGTTTTATTGTTCTACTTTTGTTCCAAGTTCTGCAGGGTATTT
>PVIC010003243.1:0-70344 GCA_004025085.1 Thryonomys swinderianus
AAAAAAAAAAAAAAAAAAGAACAGCCCTCTAAATGATGCCCTCCCCTCCCAAGAACGCAGAAAGAACCCAACTGACTTCAGAATAAATAAAGCAAACACGGTAAGATGAAGGATGGTGAACTAAAGTTAGACTGTAGGAAAGATCGATTGGAGTAGTAGGAGCCAGTGAAATAATAAGAAGGTAATGAGCTATGCAGTCACGAGTGAGATCTCAATAGCTCCCTTCTTCAGCAGGAAGACCCCATGTGGAAGGTGAGATGTCCAGTGATACCCAGACAGGCTCCGGACTGCGATCTGCCCTCTAGCATGGCTGGGGGGACTGTGGCTCCTGCACCCCACACCAGGCTCCATGGTGTCTTGCCCATGCTGCCACATACTACCCTGTCCACCACTTCTGGAATTCAGTGGCTTCCCTGTCTTGGAGCACAAGTAGGAAAAATTCCCAGGTACAGGACACTCTGGGCTGGTCCAGTCACAGGACCTGGAGACTGTGCGGGAAGCTGCATGGGAAGCACGTGCAGGCAAGGTGAGCTGGACCTGGATAGGCTGGGCGTGCGGCTCTGACAAGCCTGCAAGGGCCGGGTTGACTTTGGGTGTCCGGAGGCTGCTGCTCAGCAGAGAACTTAAATCAGGCCTTGAGATGAGACCACACCTTGTGTCCGGTGGTCTCACGGCCCGGCCTTGCTGAGGGCCACTTTGTCCCTTCTGAGAGTCTCCCATGCTGGGCTGAGGCTGGGGCTGGGAGGAGCTGAGATCAGGATGGTGACTTCAGAGTGGCCCTGGGTGGTAGCTCAGGCCCCCCATGCCCCGGAGCTTCATACAGCCACAGCACCAGGGACGGCACAGGCAGCATGGCCATCAGGAGCCAGGGCCACTCATGTCCCTTGGGCATCTAGCTACATGTGCTTGGAAAGCGGGGTGTGGCCCTTCCTTCCTGGCACATCTGTGCTCCCCTCCCCAGTACTCAGGTTCAGCCTCATACCAGCCCCAAAGGAACCTATGTTAAGACTTTGGTTCAGGCTGGGTAGGTACCCTGGGCATCTCCTGCTGCCCCCAAAGGGTCTATAGGTGCTAGGACTCTCACCTGGTGACCTGACTTCCTGCTGGATCACACATCTCTCATGGACCCTGGCCTCAACATAGGGAAAAGAGTGGAAAGCCTAAGACTTCCTGGTAGGAGGCTGAGTGGTCACAGGGACGGAGAAGAGAGAAAAAAGTGAGAGGGAGAGCCAGGCATGGTGGTGTACACCTGTGATCCCAGCACTCTGGGAAGCTGGAGCAGGAGGGTCTCAAGTTCAAGTCCAGCCTAGGCAATTTAGAACTTAGTGAGATTCGGTCTCAAAATAAAGGGGAAGGGGTATGTAGCTCAGTGACAAGGCAGCTGGCGGCAGCAGTATAAGGACAGTCCCCAGTATGTCCTGAGCCAGCTGCTGTGGGTGGGTATGCTGTCCCCTACCCAGCCTGAAACTGGCATTTTTCCACAGCCAGAACGGGTCGAGCCTGACTCCAGCCCTGAGGGACCTGAGACCCTGCTGCTGTGTTGTGGGGTGGGCAGGGCTGCGGCCTGGAGGCCTGTGAGCAGCAGGTGCACAGTCAGAGCCATGGGGACCAGTGGTCCCTGCCCGGTCCTGGCCCATCCACCTGTTCCTGCAGTGGAGGCGGCTGGGCGGGCTTGTCCACTCAACTCATGGGGTCCCCACCCTCAGCCCACCTACCAGGCTGGGCTCTGTGTAGAAGGTGTTCAGGGAGCTGCCTTCTCTGCTGCCATCTTCACCTCCTCCTGAAAGATGCATGGGCCCTGAAAATTTCATCAAAGCAGCTCAAGGCCTCAATTCATGGCCAGCAGCCCAAGCCTTACTCAATGTTGGTCAGCATGTGTGCTGTAGGGGGGGGATGAGGAAGTGGGCCCTAAGCCCTGCGGGGTGGGGCAGGGAGGGTGTCCAGTCAGTTCAGGAGGGTGCGGGGCATAGGAGGCTGCAGGAGGGGTGGCCGTGCCTGTCCCAGGGACCCTGATTTTCTTCTTGTTCAACCCACACCCTTTTACTCTTTCTCTGTGGTTCTTCTTGCTGTTTTCTTAAAAGCCAGGTACTGCCAAGTGTGGTGGGGCGTGCTGTAATTCCCAGCTTCTCTGGAGCATGTGGTGGGAGCATCATAAGTTCAAGCCCTGCTCAAGCAGCTTAGTGAGACTCTATCTCAGAATGAAAAGCAAAGGGCTGGAGATTCAGCTCAGTGGTTCTGGTGCCTGTCTAGCAAGTGCAAGGTCCTGAGTCTGATCCCCAGTAACTACATACAATAATATGTGGTGTGGTGACTCATGTCCACCAGCAAACAGTACCACATATCAAGATGCTGGGCATGGTGGCACATGCTGTAATCCCAATTCTCAGGAGGCAGAAGCAGGAGGATTGCTGAGTTGGAGGTTTGCCTGAGCTACACAGTGAGCTCAGAGCCAGCCTGAACTACAAAGTGAGACCCTGTCTCAAAAAACAAACAAAAAAATGAAAAGCAAATGGGCTGCAGATTCAACTCAAGGGTTGAGTGCTCAGAGCACATGCAAGACCCTGGTTCCTGCCCCAGCACCTCTGAAGGAAACAAAGGAGAAAGGGCATACTTTTCCATGGTTGGAATGCAGGGTGACGCAGGGCTGAACATGCTGGCTGTTTTCCTGATGTGTAAGTGAAACGGTGCAGATGACCCCACTGGAAGTTGCCAGCACCCTGGGCCCACCGTCTCAGAAACACTGGAGCTCTGGCTAATCTGATGGGAAAATCACATTTTTAAAAATGTTAAGAAGCTGCCTTTCCTTGAGTCCTCTTTGTGGCATTCTCAGTAAGCAACTATGGGGCAAGTCGTCTCGTGAGCAGAGTGTAATGCATGTATTTTATCTGTTTTGTTGTTGCTGTTTCTTTTTTTTTGAGACAGAGTCTCACTTTGTAGTTCAGGCTGGCTCTGAGCTCACTATGTAGCCCAGGCAAGCATGGAACTCAGCAGTCCTCCTGCCTCTGCCTCTTGAGTGCTGGGATTACAGGCGTGAGCCACCACACCCGGCACTGTGGTATACGGTATTGATTGTTGGTGGGCATGAGTCTCCACACCCAGAATTGTATGTGGTTACCAGGGATCAAACTCAGGACCTTGCACTTGCGAGGCAGGCACCGGAACCACTGAGCTAGCCCTCTGGCTCTGTTTTTGCTGTTTTTGGTCACTGGTGCATAGCAGTTATAAAGATGAGTTTTGTTTTGGAGTATCTCTGCAAAGGCGGCCAATCCAAGTGTTACCTATGCTGGGCTTCAACCCGATGTGTCTGGGGAGGGCTGTGCTCTGGTCGGAGGGGGCAAGTGGGGACCCAGATGTAGACATTAGCAGTGGGAAGACAGTAGAGCAATGATGGAAATTGAGGGGTTTGGGGAGACTAGGGTTTGAAGATGCATAGGAGTTGGCCTATGGGCAGCAGGGCTGGGACTGGTCATCCCTGCTAGGCCTGAAGGCTGAGGGCAGAGGGCAGAGGAGACTCAGCCCTGGAGCAGGTGCTCTGGAGTCCATGGCTTGTGCTGCTGCCCCTACCCAGGCAGCCTGAGGATTAAACCGACTTTGCTGGGATTACTGCTGCCAATCAAGTTCAAGTGCATTTTTAAGAGCTTAATTTGCAGCCCTAGGTTTCGAATAAAATCATCAAGTCCAGTCGATTAAACTCATTAAGGCGGTAGACTGGCCGGTGTTCGCACCGCCATCAGATTCAGAGAATTAATTAGGGGCCTGTAATCCTTTGTCTGGATTAGCAGAGCCAGCCCAGAGGCCTAGGATTTCTGTGAGAAGACACCCCCATAATCTCTTTAGCGGGGCCTGGGAGGCAGAGATCGGGCCGCTTCTGTGGGGTCTTTGACTCCTCCACGTGTGTGCGCAGACCTGGCAGGTGCGGCAGGCACTGGGTCTCCCAGCAACTTAGGAGGGAAGGAGGGGGAGTGGGAGGGGGACACCTACGTGGAGGACATCAATGGCCTCTCCTGCCTTTCAAAAGTGTCCCAACCCCAACTGATAGAGCCCCCAGGTTGTGTCTCCCCATGAGCCAGGTGTGTGGGCAAGCTGGCCACCAAGGACATCCCTATCAGTCCCAGGGACTGTGATTGGTTTTGGGGTGGACACAGAAAAGTCAAGCAAGACACATGGGTCTGATCTAGCCCAGCATGAAAATGTGAGCCTGAAGTGTCCAGCCACAGGGACCCGGCCACCAGCATAGCTGCCGGAGGCAGATGGGCACAGCCAGAGAGGGGTTGTCTTAGACCTGGCTGAGTTTGTGGATCCAGCCACACCTGAAGCTCACCCCTGACTCTTCATCACACGGCTCAGTGCATTTCTCCTTGTCAGACTCTCTGCCAGTTGTCACTGAGGGACAGATAAACCCAGCTCTCCGACGTCTGCTTTCCAGTCTGAGGGAGGAGTGGACCATATATATATATATATATGCGGGGAGACTGAGGCCCAGAGAGGGGAAGGGATTGCCTGGTATAACATGTAATGGAGTTTTCTGCTCACCTGTTTTCGGTCTTCCTGTGAGGGCATTGTCCTCTACATTCCTGGGTGAGTCTGGCCAGGCCAGCATGGGTGGGGCCAGTTATGGGTTGAGGAAGAAGGTGCGGTGACCTGCTGCCTGTCTTGGGGGAGAGGGTGAGGCAGAACACTCCATGGTCCCCCACATCCTCGTCCCCCACTTCTTCCACTCAGACTGTGCTGAGTCTCTGGGTCTGACTAGGGTCTGTTGGGGGCTGCTGGGGTCCACTGGGGTCTGTTGGGGTGGCACAGCCGGTCCTGGGCTCTGGGTGCCTGAGGGGTGGCACCATGGACCAGGGCACCTCCTGTGGCTCATGCAGCTGGATTTCCTTCTGACAGGGTGGCTGGGCACAGCTGGGGAGAAGGCTGGGGCCTGGTCGCCATGTGGCCTTGTGTGACTCAGATCACACAAGCCACATATGCAGTGCAGAACTTCCCAGGATTCCCATTAAAGAGGAATTAACTTAAATGCATTTATACATTGATACTTATGTTACTTATTTGCCTACGTTTATCCTTAAATATTTTTAAAACCAAAATATTGAAAATCGTACATTCAATAGGTCAAGACAAAATATTGATCAGATAGTCTCCTGTGTTTTATTGTACCTAATTTTTGAAATCTGGTGTGGTTTTATACGTACAGGCCCTGTCAATTCAAAAAATAAAATTTCATCAGAAATGCTCGATCTGTATTTAGATTTGACAAAATTTACTGTTGTAAGAGGAGATTTACATACCCAAGTAGTTCCAAAATATCTGATCTGATTTGAGCATCAGTTTTTAAATTTAAGTTACTTAAAATTCAACAAAGACACACACTTGGGTCCTCCATCATGCAGGCTGCCTCTCGTTTGCTCAGGGTCAGGCTTAGCAGATCAGGAGCGGTTCTGTCACCACAGAGGGGTGAGGGGCCCACTGCTCTGGAGTCTTTCCTGCTCCTGTCCACCGTGTATGTTGGCCTCCTCTGCCATCCCCTCGCATGTCTTCTTACTTCCGCTGGACCCAAGCTCCTCACCTGGGCGGGACATCGGACACAGAGAGGTGCAGCAACACCCCGATGCCACACAGTGGAAGGGGCAGAGCCAGGCCGCATACTCTGGCTGTGTCTCCTGGACCGTGTGGGTGAAGGGCACAGGGCCTTGCCCTCGGGGAGCTTGTGGCTGTGTCATGGACTCCTGGGTGGCCGAGGCCCTGGGAGAAGCTTTGGGGGAAATGTGGCCCACAGCCTTGGCTTTCAGCAGCACTCTCGTTCAAGGGACAGTAGGGACAGCAAACTCAGGGCAGAGGAAAGAAGTGTTTCCGGACTTCACAGCGGAGGCAGGTGGGCTCCGTGAGGCCAGACCTGGGCCTCAGGGTGGTGCCTGACCCTCCTCTCCATCCCTTGCTCTGAGCCGGGTGTAGTGGTGCATGCCTATAATCTGGGAGGTGGAGGCAGGAGGGTGGCAGCTCGAGCCCCGTGCTCTCTGGATCTCGGGCTGGCTCCAGGCTTGTCACAGCACAGTGTTGACACCCAGTGCACACAAAGAGCTTTCTGTCTCCCACAGGGAAGCTGCCTAGAGTCCTCCCATCCTCAGCCCACCTCCCTACTCTCTGGCTGGTACCACCTCGGCTGGGTCGTTTTCTAATCCTGTCAATGCAAAGCAAGCAAGACAGAACCTTTGGGTCACATCTTTAAAAATTTATTTTGGATCAAACCCAGGGCCTTTGAACCTCAACACTTTTAGTTTTGAGACAGGGTCTTTTTAAATTGCTCGGGTGGTCTTGAACTTGGGCTCCTCTTGTCTCAGCCTCCTGAGTAACTGGGATTACAGGTATGTGCCACCATGCCCAGCACAAATCCTCCTTTCTTAGAAACCCCTCCTCATGGATGATTCGACTTTCAATGTTTTGTTCCAAAAGGAGCTGCACCATTTTCTGTGGCCAGCCACAGTGCCTCCTTTTCATGATTCCCATGCCTGTGGCCACATCTGTGGATGCCCGGGCAGCTCTGAAGCTGGGCCAAGAGTCTGGGGCCAAAACAGTGGCAGAAGCCAGCATCGCACATCTCATGAGCCTTTGCCCTGAAGTGGAGCCCTTGCCCGCAGGCTGCATCCCATGGAGGTGGAAGGAAAAGGTCATTCTCAGCCTCCGTGAGCGGTGGGGCAGGAAGGCTTGTGGGAGCCTCTTTATAGGAGGGAGGGAGGTGGGTGGTCCCTGTGGATGTCCCGGAGTCCTTGTCCCCTGGTATGGCCCCAGGGTGCCCACTTCTGCTCTGTTCCTGGGTCAGCCTCCAGGACGGTCCATGAGCAGCAGGGGACGGGGGTGGCTGATAAATACATCCCACGGCAGGGTGTCTTTCTTTGAAAATCTGATTTGTTGATACCGTTTTCATTTTGTCCTGGACACTTTTTTTTTGTATTGACAGAAGTTTAATAATAAAATCATAAAAGAGGAAACACAGCTGATAGAACGTTGAAGATGGGGACGAGGCATACAATTCCTACATGGAGAATGAACTAGATCTAAGAAAATGAAAGCTAGATCTATAAGGTGGTTAGCCTTTAGTTAGGCTTCTTCTGTCAGAACATTGTAGTGTACACTACATCCAGTTCTGCACAGACCCCAGCACATCCTCAGTGTACCAATCATTCGTTTCAGGTCTTCCCAGAGATGCAGGATCCTACTGTACACAGGGTTCCTCAGAGCTACACCATCAGCACCTCCCAAAATGCTTAAGGAGCAGCCCTGGTACTGCAACCTTAGGGTTCTCTTCTGGGTACAGGCAGTAGGATTATGGGTTTTAAGACTTACTCAGACATAAAACAGATATAAGACTGCCCTGCCCTATGGAAATTTCAACTACAGGGATTATTGTGGATAACTGGCCTGTTTTATGCATGCTAGGAATTATGGGTGTGAAGGTTTGGGGGTATGGGCCCTATATTGTGGGAGACAGGGTAAGAGGATGCAGCCAGAACCCTCATGGCAAGCTCCAGTTCCTTTGAGTCCCACAGTAAAAGGATTAACAACCAAAAACAACAAAGTAGAGTGCTTAAGGAGCAGCCCTAGAGCTGCAGACCCAGTGGTTCTCTTCTGGGTACAGGCAGACTGTGCCAAATAGTGAAGCATTTGCTGGACCCTGAAATATTTCTTCTCAAGAGTCAATGCTTGTGTGAACACATGCGCACACAGTCTGCCTATACCCATAAGAGAACCACTAAGTTTGCAGCACCAGGGCTGCTCCTTAAGGAGCACTTTATGAGATGCCGAAGGTGTAGCTCCATCTGGGCCCTTTCTGCTTGTGTGGTGTTCAGCCTTTTGCTGCCACTGCTCAGAGTAGCAAGAGTGGAGCCCAGCCTCAGCCTTTCCCTCAAGGTTTCGATTTTGTTGTTTTTGGTTGTTAATCCTTTTACTGTGGGACTCAGGGGAACTGGAGCCTGCCACAACCCCACAGGGTTCTGGCTGCATCCTCTTACCCTGTCTCCCACAATTTAGGACCAAGGGCGCCAGCTGTTGTTATGACAGTTGTGTATCAGTTGTGTGTGGCCCTTCTGTTCTCTGACTCTGAGCAACTCAATGAGTGTGGAAAGAAGACATGTGTTTTCTTTTGCATCTTGCCTTATGTCTCCCAGTTGCGGTCTGGTTGAGTGGAATACCTGCTGGGCCTGGAGGTTGAGCTGGGGCTACAGGTATGCTGGGATTGGCCTAAGATGGGAATGTGCCTGGTGGATGAATGCTTGGGAAGCTGAGTTGTGTGGCACTGCTGGCAAATTGGGGGACCAAACTGGGGAAAGAGACCGTCCCTGAGCCCCATGCAAATTGAGTAGGCTGTTGTCCAAACACAGGGGGGCAGCTCACAGTTGGACGTGATCCCAAAGGTAGGCACAGCAGTCTGAGAAGCACCAGAAAATGATGGTGCTGAAGGTGCTACAGGTACAAAGCTCAAGGGGTTAGGTGGTAGGGCCCCTTGATGTTGTGCAGACTGGTCAGCACCAAATGCTGGCCAGGCAGATGGAGGGTCCCACAGAGCTAAAAGTGCTTGTGCCTCCCAAGCTGCTGGCCTGTTCATACCCAAAGGCAGGTGTGGGTGCACTGGAAGCGGTGGTGGCACTTGGGCGTAGGCCACAACCAGCTGAAGTGTCCTGCGTGCTCCAACCGGAGGAGCTGGCACTGCAGGAAGGTGACTTAGTGGCAGGGACCCTGAGCACTGGCTTCGTAGCCATTCCACGTTTGGGTGTTTCACACACCATGCATCTCCTCGCCTTGGATGGATTTTGAACTGAACAGGTGTCACAGTCCCAAGTTCCTCTTTCTGATTGAAGTCTGTCTCCTGAGCCTGTGGCTGATGTGGGCAGAGCTGCTTTACCCTGTGCGCTGGATGTCTGGATTAAAGCACGTCTAGCACGCTCTCCCGGTGGCGGTTCTACATTGCTCGGAAACAGGCACTTCTCACACTTCCAGAAAGATAGCAACTTCACACAGTCCTCGCATCGGCCTGTGCTGGAAGTACAGGGACTGCTGTTTGGTTTGTCAGGAACGACTGGCCTGGGTGGCCTAGGCTGAGCAGCGCGGGCCTCTCCTTTGAACACGTGAGAGCCACGGATCTCTTCCCAACACTGAGGTCGCCTCTTTCGGGAGCTTTGCGGGTCCTGAGAGGCCCTTAGAGTCCTCACTTTGCCTCTTAGGGCATGTTCTGTTCCCTGCACTGATGTCCCGAGTTGAACGGCTCGGGGTTGGTTCTGAAGCTAAAGTCTTGCTTTGGCAATAGGCGCACTAAATGTAAATGGAGTGAATGATGGAGGCAGGACAACGGCCTCCGTAGCTACTGTGATGGGAGGTGGAAAGGTGAGCACGGGGCTGCCAGTGCTGCTGGGAGAGGCCGTTTGTACCTCCTCTGCTGATGCCTGAGCACAACTCATGTAGGCTGGAGAAGCTGTGAAGTCAGCAGAACTAGGATTGATGGCGGTAGTGGAAGAACCAGTGAAGGAGGCCGGTATTTTCGGCAGCACTGGGGCTTCCGTTTCCTCCTCCTCTCCAGGTTTAGAAGCCACCTTTCCTTTTCTTTCTCCCCATCCACCACCTCCTGTGGCAGATGCACCAGGGGCTGCAGGGATCCTGAAAATTGGGCCTAGAAAGCCCCTTTCTGGTGGTCTGTTCTGTTTGTGTTTCCTACCGTCTTCTTTTCCCATACTGTCCTTGTGGTCTGTTCTTTGACCAGTCTCTCGGAAATTGCTAGCTGGGGTCAGAGGCAGGTTAAAGGAAGCCGTTTTTGTTCCTGTGGAGACTGGCCCTGGGGTGGTGGGGCTCCGAGCAGGGAGCTGTGGAGAGCTGCTGCCCGGGCTCTCTCGGCCGGCATGCCTGTGCTCTCCACCCCACTCCTGTCCGCAGAGCTCCGAGAATAGACACGTGCGGTTCTCTGCACATTCGTGAGGCAACTTAGCATCTCTAGACAGCGCAGACATGTGCGGGCTGCCAGACTGGTTACTAGGTAAGGGTGGGCGCGCGGTGGCCTGGATGTCATCCTCGTGAGGGGCACCCCGGAGGGCGCCTTGTGCATCTGAGACACAGCTGCTGCCCTGCGACGTGCCTTTCCCCGGTGACAAGGAGCATCTGTGTTGAGCCGACCTGTGTTAGGGTGTGAGGAATTGGCCTGCGAGGGGGACGGGATCCCAGAGTCAGACAAGCTACCTGAGCGGGCACCTTGGGCCTCTGGGGACCCCCGAGGTGGCGGCGGAGTGTTGGGAGAGGCTGCCGCGTGTCTGTCTGGGGTTCGGGGAGAACAGCTGGTGTGTGAGGTGTCGCGGCCCCCGAGGCAGGTCCTGTGCCCTCCGCGCGGCTGCCGCTGGGGAGCACGTCCAAGGCGGCGCTGGACGACGGCGAAGCCGCTCCTGTGTCCCGGGGCGCTGCGCGCATCTCCTCCCGTGCCGCGGTCACCCGTCCGCTCTGACCCGGCTGCTGCCTCGTCGGCGTCTGCGGGAGCCGCCGCCCGCGTCTCCTCTCTGTGCGAGGAGGGTCAGCAGTCAGCGGGCAGGAGCTTCTCCACAGCCTCGGCGAGGCTGCTCAGGACGCCCAGGCCCCACGGGCGCCCCCGCTGGTACGGGAGCGGGGCGGGGAGGCGCTGAGGGCCAGTCGCCCGCGGGTCCTTCCTCCAGTCCTGAGCCCGCGGCCCCTGCTGCCGCCTGCGCAGCCTCTTCCCCCTCTGCCTGCCCTGGTGCAGGGGCCGCAGCTGCAGCGGCCAAGGTCTCCCGCACCAGGTGCAGGTCCAGCTCTTCCTCCTTCGAGGTCTTCTCTGACTCTGACTCCTCCTCGGATTCCTCTTCCTCCTTCACCGAGTCCTCCTCCTCCGTGGGATTCTCCTCCGGCCCCTTTTCCATCTCCCACGGCCATGGTGGGGCCGGGGTGGCTCCCCCCCCGCCCGCCTCTGGGGAGGGCGGAGAGGGGCAGGCTCTGGTCTTAGGCTTCCCTTTCCTGCCCCCGCGCAGTCCAAAAGTCCGCACAAGCTACTCACACAGTCCTCAGCCACGTGACACGCCGAGAATCCCAGCGGGGACCAGACAGGGAGAGTGTGAACATGCCCGCAGCCGGAGTGCGGGGATCACGGCCTGCGAGCCTGAGGTTCTGTTCTAGAACGGCCGCCTCACAAGCTCCACAATTGTTTACCTCGGTTGCTATAGAGAGTCACGCGAAGGCCAGCGCACGCTGCCCAGTCCTCCTGACCCGCGCCGCGTGCACTGGCTCCCGGTCCTACTGACTTTCTCCTCACTGCTGCAAGAGGCAGTGTGTCCTGGACACTTTTTATCGTGGGGTTGTAGCTTAGGAAGGATGTCCTAGCTGACCATTGCTGGAAACACTTCAGAATGCGATAAAATCTACACACTGTGTGTTGTTCGAGCCTTTGCAAAGCACACAGGTCAGTAGCGACGAGCGTGTCCCCTACTGGGACGCTTTTGCTCCAGCCCTTTGAACAATTCCACGCCTCTCTCCTGCACCCCTGTCAACAACCCTTTACCTCACATCTCCACAGATCTCTGGGCTCTGGGTGCCTCAGGTCAGTGCATTCCTGCCTTGTGTGTCTTTTGGCGATTGGGTTATTTTTCTTAGCACAGTGTCCTCAAGGTTCATCCACGCCCTAGTTTAGGTCAGAATTCCCTCCCTGTTTTAGACCAAGAAATGTTCCACTGTGGGTACAGACCACCTCTGGTTCATCTCCAGAGCTGCCTGCCCGGACTGCGGGCATCTGTAAGGGCTGAAGCAGCTCCCTGCTGGCTGTCTTGAAAAGCACTGCTATGAAACATCCTGCCTTGTGTGGAGTTCCAGCTTTTGGGATTCTTCTCGTTATCTACCCAAATGGTTCCTTCTGGATCCCACAGTAATTCGACTTTTAATGTGTTGTTCCAAAGGAGTTGTACCATTTTCTGTGGCCAGCCATAGTGCACAAGTGTTCCAATGTCTCTGCCTTCGTGGGAGCCTTCGTTAGCTTTTATTTATTTATTTATTTATTTATTTATTTATTTATTTATTTATTTATTTATTTATTTATTTATTTATTTTGAGACAGGGTCTCACTTTGTAGTTCAGGCTGGCCCTGAGCTCACTTGCCTGTAGCTCAGGCAAGCCTCAAACTCAGCAATCCTCCCATCTCTGAGTGCTGGGATTACAGGCGTGAGCCACCACGCTCAGCACTGTGTGGTATATGGTATTGATGGCTGGTGGGTGTGAGTCACCACGCCCAGCATTATATGTGGTAACCGGGATCGAACGCAGGACTTTGAGCTTCCAAGGCAGGCACCAGAACCACTAAGCTAAATCTCTGGCCCTGTTAGCTGTTTTTATCATCTACTAGACACTGAGGATCCCCAGGGGGAGGAAGTAGCATCTCACTGTAGGTTTGATTTGCATTCCCTGAGCTGTCTGCAGCTCTGGGAGACACTTCATGTGCTGCTGGGCACTTGTTCGTCTGCTTTGGAGAAATGTCTCCAATCCCCTTGCTCATTTCTGAATCAGCTCCCTCGCACTTCGGTTATTGTTGAGTTGTAGGAGCATCGTGTCAGTTCTGCCCTTCGCTTCTCATCACATAGGTAAATTTTTGAACATTTCCCGCATTCCACAATGTGAATTCTCACACTGCTGTAGCCTTTGACCCACAGATGTTTTAAATTTTAATGTCATCCAATTGATTTCATTTTACTTTTGTAGTCTGTAGTTTGGCAACAGATCCAAGACATCACTGCCAACTCTTGCCCCTGTATTATCTCCCGTGTGAAGCTTTCATTCTCTATTTTCTTCTAAGAGTTTTAGCTCTTGACTTCTTCAATCTATTTCCCATTAGTTTTTCTATATAGCGTAAGGGAAGCACCAACTTTATTATTTTACAGGAGGGTGTTTGGTTTTCTTGGCACAATGTATTTTTAAAAATTGTTATTTCTCCATGGAGTGGCCTTGGCAGCCTTGTTGAAAAGCACTTGGGCATGTGTGTGAGGGCTTGTTCCCGAAGTGGGTGATTCTGAGGCGTGCCCTCCAAAGCACTCAGAAGGGGCCCATGCAGGACCGAGTGCCAGCTGCCCACGTGGCAACCTGCTTGCCTTCCTGGTCTCCCTTTCTCTTCTTGCACTTATGTTTCCTGGGTCATTTCCCAAAAACACTTGCTTAGAAATTCTCGCTTAGCATATGAGGGGAACACGACAGAGAGGGAGAGTTTAAGTGATTTTTAAATTCCCTTGTCTGCAACAGGCATCCCGTCTTATTTTTGAAGAATCTGATATTTGCAAGGCCTCCAATTAGCTGCTAATGTCCTTTAAGTCTCACATCTGCTCTGAAAGATACCTGTATACACCTCTGTCTGATGACGGAGAACAGAGCAGCCCCAGCGGTCAGGGCCCTTTTCCAAGGTCACAGATATCTGTGGCTGAGCCAGGACGGTGCCCAGGACACCTGACACCAAGTCTGGGCCTCTTCTTTTCCCTCTGCTGGCATCACAGAGATCAGTGCCCAGCCTGTGCTGGCCTCTGGACCCAAAAGGAACTTGGCAGAGTGCCAGGCCACTCACCCACTCCAGGAGACACTGCAGCCCTGTTTGGGATACAGTTGTATTCTCTGCAGGTGAGCAGGTGTGGAGAAGGCCCAGGATAGGAGACAGATGCATTTCACTATGGCCATACCCAGCAGGCCCTGTCCCTGTCCCCCAAGCGCATGCCACTCCTGCCCTCTCTGTTCCTCTTTGTCCTGCTTTCTGGATGCCATGCCAGCCTGGGTCTGAAGGTCTTTCTGAGCTGTGTGGTGTGGACACAGACCCTGCCCCCAGGGTGCAGTCCTTCCCTGCCAGCCGGACCAGCTGATGGTGATCTTGTCCCTTTGTCATAGCTGACAACCCAGGTGGACTTGGTATGCACCCTTGCACACACAAGTTGGTGTGGAAAGTTACAAATGAAGTGTGTGTGTGTGTGTGTGTGTGTGTGTATGTGTGTGTGTAGGATCCCTAGCTAGTGGGAGGCTGCAGGAGGGCTGCTAGGGTAGCGAACCACCAGCTCTTCCTGCTGATGCCAACAGAAAAGCAGAGCTCGGGCTGGGCAGAGGTGGGAGGGATGCTCAGACTGGATGTCTCTGCCACAGGCTCCCTGTGAGCCGACACTTTGGCACGGGCCAAGTGTGAAGCAATCGTGAGGCAGGAAGCACTGTGGCAGCCACCAGGCGGCCTTGGCCACTTCTACCTGTCCTGTGTCCCAGTCCTCCAGCGTGACATGGGTGACAGCAGACCCAGACTGCAGAATATGGTCATTATCCTCAGTGGATGAATTAAAAATTTATTACAGTGTTGGGGATTTAGGCCAAGTGGTATCATGCCTACTTTGGAAGCCCAAGGGCCCAAGTTCAATCTCTAGTACCACACACACACAAAAAAAATTATTACAGTAAAATACGCTGCCATGAATTCTCCTCAAAAGGCTCCCTCTTGTTGGGAACATATCTTCCCATTGCTTTTGCCACTTTCTGAAATGGTTCTGGAGCCTTCTTTCACAAGTTTCTTTATAAGTAATGATCACAAATGTGGTGAACACTGCCACCGAGTGCCATCTCAGGCAGAGGGGGGCTTTTAAAGACATGACGCTGTGTCCTCATCCACCTTGTCCACTGAATCTGGTATCATGTCACTTCTGGCTCTTCTCTGAAGCCACAAGGATCATAAAAGGAAAATGTTTTAAATTCATTCAAGGCAATGAGGCAGCAAGCACAGGGCAACTGAAATACCCAGAAAAACAGGACTCCAGAGCTGCTGCAGAAATTAGCAAGAGTGACAGGATAAGCGTGTTTATAGTGAGAAGTATTTGGAGGGGGATTAATGGCAGTGGGTCTTTTATTGTAATAATTTTTTAAAAATTTAAACATTTGCCATTTTTTAAAATGATACTGCTGACAGCTAAATGATTTTTCTGTCCGCTTCTGTACTGAAAGAGGGGCCAAACCAGGCTTGGCGAAGAGGAGGATGGGGAGGAAGAAGAGGAGAAGGAAGAGGAAGCGGAGGAGAAGGGGCCTCCAGACACTGGCAGACCCCTGGTGGGACCGTCCACCTTCCTATGGCTGCAGGAACCCCCTGGAGCCAGTCTCAGACTTGGGTGTGGGGACCACACCCAGGTGCCAGTGGGGAGCAGGGGGGACACCTGGCTATAGTGGGGGAGCAGTGGGAGGGACCTGACGTGGCCTCTCCTGGGTCAGGTGCTAGGGCTGCTTGGAGAGGGCTCAGGCTTCGTGGGGGTGTGTTAGGGTTTGGATCTGGAGTGTGCCCCAAATTACCATGTGTTTGGAAGGTGACTGGGTCATGATGGATGTGTTCGAAGCTGCCCATGAGACAGACAACAGGGACGGAGGTGGCCTGGCTGTCAGTGCTGAGGGATGCCTGCCTAGCAGGGCGTGCTACAAGGGCAAGCTCTGCTTTCCTGGCTCAGCAGTGGGGTGGGCAGCGTAGAGAGAGTTTCCCAGCTGTGTGGCACAGATGGCGGACCTCACTGCACAGCTGGGGCTGTATGGCTGGGGTGCCCCAGGGGTGCCTGTGGGTGCAGTGCGCTTGGGTGTGGGACCTGGGGAAGTGGGCGCAGAATCCCTGCATGGCCTGTCACGGGCTGCCTGGTGGCCTGGCTGCCCAGGTCAGTGCCTCCTCCCTGGAGCCTGCAGCCCTGGAGACTGAGGTTAGGGGTCCCCCTGCATGTTATGGGCACCGGGCCTGCTCCTCCTGAGGGGCAGGAGAAAGATCAGGTCCCAGAGTCAGCCTCTTACCACCAGACCTTTATTTAAGATTGCAACACATTCTCTTCAAGTCTTTTTTAAAAAACCCACATTATGTTTATATAGTCTGCTTTATTTTATTACATTTTTTTATGTTTTTGGTACTGGGAATCCAATTCAGGATCTTCCGCTTGTCACACAGGAGCAGCGCCACTGAGCTACATACCAGCCCCAACCCGTTGGGTTTTCTTCTTTTGGTACCAGGGATCGAGCTTACCTTGGGTTTGTGAGTCAGGCTTTGGAACAAGGAAGCTAATCCTAGTATTCTTTCCTGACAACACCAATTTTACATGTTTTCCTTGGCCACTAAAATATCTGGATTGATTCCACCTTTGACTTCTGATGTGGCCATTAGACACATGACTCTCTCCAACACAGGCACCTGGCTTCTACCTGGCATCCTCCTCTCTTCTTTGACCATGGGGAGGGCTCTGCTGTGCTTACCTTTTCAAGACAGGCCCTGCTTTGCTATACTTGTTGGGTCTTAAGGACTACATGGCCTGGTTCAGTCTGTCCTCCATGTGTGTGGCTGCTGAAAGCCTTGCCTACCCCATTTTCCAGGCTGGTTAGGCCAGCTTGGGTCCTGAGTTACTGGGCTTGGTGCATGAGCTTCTGTGGGCACCCTCTTTCCTGGGCACTTTGTAGCATGTCCTGTTCTTGGTGATTGCACCAAGCCATGTCACAGCCCATGGATGGCATCTCTACCCAGGTCAGCTCACCACGAAATTCCCGGTCATGGATTCAAGAAAACTCAAGATGCTTCCTTTTCTGAATGCCTGCACCCCCTCTGAGGGTGTTTTCTCAGAGCTCCTGAAGGATGAGGGTGGGTTAGGATCTGCTCCTGGAATAGCTATGATATTTTCAGGACTAGATTATAAGTGAACAAATACCAATTCAAACTAATGGAAATAGAAATCTACTGGCTCACATTCCTGGAAGTTCATGATAGTTTCAGACATGACTGGATCCAGATGCTCAAATAATGCCTCTCTGCCTCTTGGTTCTCTGTCAGCTTCTGGTGGACTTTTGCTGTGAGGAAGCCAAAGAGCTCATCAGTGACTACTCATCAGTGGTTGCTTTCTGCTATACATCTTGTTCCCTGTGCTGCCGTGGGGGCTTAAATCTTAAACACATCAAAGTATACCTGAAGAAGCTTGGTCTGGATCTAGTGCTGGCATAGTTCATTTGGTCATGGCACCCAGAATAGGAGTGAGTGGGTTCCCTAAGGGAAGCCCTTCTGTGGGTACAGGGACTCAGCCCAGCTGGCACAGTGCAGGTGCCCATTCCTGGTGCAGGCCCTGCCTCTCTTCCTGGGTTTCTCTGTGGGCCCTGGAGGGAGCCCTAACCACTTGGGTTCCTGGCTGCCCCCTCCTCTCTGGCCACATTCACCCAAGCTGCCAGTGTACTCTGCAGCTGCTGTCAGGTTCTGGGAGCTGAGTCGGCCAAGGGCAGCAGCAGACATAGGATGGCATGGCTGAGTGGGCAGGAAAGGCCTGAGCAGGTGCAGGCAAGTGTCACCTGGCAGGAGGGAGAAGTGTGGGTCAAGCGTGCCCAAGCCAGGTGGCAGATGGCTGATCGGCCAACCTCAGCTGGCCACTCAGGGTAGAGGGAGGCAGTAGAGTCTGCAGGGCGGATCCACAGCCCTGCTCTAAAGGGGCACCATGGTGAATGTAGGGCCTTAGAGATGCTTGGGCCCAGGATAACTTAGGATGCTTGGGCCCAGATAACTGGGCCGGTGTCGCAGAAGAGGGGCCCCAGAAAAGTCACTGAGAGGCACTCAGGGGCTGGGAGGGTGCGGCTGATGACCCTGCAGCTCCGTATGATCAGAGAACCTTTGGGGTCCCTAGGAAGAAGCACCCTGCCTCACGGTCAGGTCTGTCTGGGAAGGCAGGGCTGCCCAGCTTGGCTCCCTCCACTTTGGGGCCCAGGGGTCCCAGATGGGCTGATGATGGACTGGTGGGAAAGTCTGCCCAATCCATGGCTGCTGAGGCCTTGGTTCTCACATGGGTCCTGTTTTCCACCCCACTGTGCCCACCGTGAAAAGTCAGAATAAATCAGAGATAATGTAATTTTGCAAACTGTCCAGAGCTCATCAGAGCTGCATGGTGTGGGCAGTCCTGGACGGAGTCCAGGAATCCTGCGTCTGGGCGGGCTGTTGCAGTTTGGGCCGTGAGTCCATGGGGTGGAGTCCAAGGTGCCTGCTGAATCAGATTCCTTCAGAGCCACAGTGGGGCTTAGAGATATTTCAGAGTTGGCATTGCTGCCCTTTTGTATAAAAGGAAATGGCCCAGAGAGGAAGGGGGTTGCTCATAGCCTGGAGCTTGGGAGGCAGGATCTGTGAGGGTGGTCTTCCTGGAGCTGACTTTGGGGACAGTTGTCACGCAGGAAGAAGAAAAGTAAGGACCTTGACTGGGTGCTGGGCAGTGGGAGGCCACACTAGTGAGTTCTGTGTCCTCTCTCGAGGTCACCTTCATGAAATCTCATCACGCAGAAAATAGTCCCTGGCTCATGCCAGCTACTGCTGCTTCCTTCCAGACTTGGCTCTCATGCACCACCATGTCCAATCCCTCAGGGATTGGCTGTCTCAGAAGTGCTAGGAATCACTAATCCTGTTACACTGGGGTGCATTGGGAGGTCACATCTTGATGGGGAACTTCTACACACGTGCACATGCATTCTTTCTATGAAGGGTGCCTTCTGCACCCCATGCCACTCACCAGAGGCTATAGGGTGAGGGACAGCTCACCACAGCAATCCCCAGTGCCCAGCAGTGGTTATAGCTTTGCCTCCACTACAGGCCCCACCCTGGGTCTCTTATCCCTTCCTCTCAAGCCCCCCTGAAGCCATGTCTGCCTAGGCCTCTCCTGGGGCTCTGTGCCTAGGAAGCATGGGTAGGTTTATGTGAAGAAAGGAAGCAGAGTTCTATGGCCAGGATCCCAAACACCCCCCAACAGGCTCCCTGAGTAGAGGCTTCATTGCCAGCAGATGAGCTTCTGTGAAAAAGGTTAGATCATAAGGGTTGTTAGGCATCAGTGGTTGATCCACCTTTGCAACCACAATTAAATGGCATTCATGGGAAGTATGGATACAGGTGCTAGGCCCAGCAGAAGGTAGCAGGTCACAGGGTTGTGACCCTGGGAAGTGTATCTGTCCCTGGTCCTTTCTCCAGGGACTCTTTTCTTATTCTCTGCTTCTTGGCTGCCATGAGATGAGCAGCTGTCCAATGCCACAACTTTCCACCACGATGGCTCTACCTCGCTCAACCACTGAGAACTGAAACCCCTGAAACCAGGAGCCCCTTTCCTGTTCTAAGTTGTTTTTCTCAGGTATTTGCTCATAGAGATGAAAAGCTGACCAACACACAAAAGCAAAGTTAGGAGTTCTGAATTTGAGAGGGGCTGGGACAGGAGGGAGTTGGGTTGGTGGGTGAGCCAGAGCTGGGCAGCACCGGGCTGAGGGTGTCAGCATCTGGCAGCTCCTGGGAGCCCCACACCCACTCCGTGGCTCCCATGGGCATCACAGTGCTGTGCGATTCTCAGGAACAGGGGTTGATTTTAGGTGGACACCAAGCTACATAACCCATTTCAGGTGAGATGCACTTAGGTTCTAAGATTATAATGAACAATGATCAACAAACTAAAGTTGGGATTTCCAGGCTATTAATTCTTAGAAGCATTTCAACAGCAAAGAGTGAGACAGAGGACTTGTCACTGGCTGGTGCCCAGCTTTGCTTCAATGATAATGGAAATTAAAACTGAGGCACTGGGCATGAATGTAAGGAAAAAGGTTTTCAATGAAAAGGAAGAAGAAAAGGGGGGGGGGAGTAGAGCTCTGACAAAGATCAAGCCATCCCCTAACAGTAAAGCAAGAGAAGATAAGAAAATGGCTTTTGCTTGAGAAGCAGAAGAGGGCATGGCTCACAAGAGGGGAACCACACTGGCTTTTTCCCAGAAGAGCAGCCATCATTTTCGTGGGGTGCTGCTATGGGCTGGTGGAGGCCAGTCATTCTCTAAACCTGGTTTTGTAGCTCAGAGATCCAGTGTTGATTCAGTTGACCATTCTTGCTCTGCAAAGCTCTGCTTTCCTGGGACCCAGGTGACAGTAGGTTTGGGACAACGACTGGAGACATACACACATCCCTGAGGTGGTGGCTGGAATGGACATTGTAAAAACCAGTAACTGGACGTCCCTGCAAATCCTGAAAGCACTTCCTCTTGTCTTGATGTTCTTGGTCTTAGGGAGATGAGCTAGGAGAGGCAAATGTGGAGCTAATGAACCTTGAAAAGCCAACTTTCCCTGAACAATGGACAGACCTATAGCCAAAGGATGCAAAGTGAAAGTCAAGCTTTGCTCGGCTTTTAGTTACTTAACTGGGGCCTGGGGAAGGCCAAGTGAAGATTCATAGGTTTTAGTGAGATTCACTTTTCCTCCCTGACTGCCTAGGAAGGAAACACAGACTGTGTGCTCAGTAACAGGGTAAGGGGATGGGAGTTTCCTTGTCTCCTGTCACTATGGTGTGTCTAACTGCATCAGAACACTGGCAGGGGGGCTGTGGAGTACCACACGTCTGAGAGACAGAAGCTTGAGAAACCTGGTGACTAAAGGAGGATTCTGAGATGCTGTAAACCTAATCAGCAGGATAGAGAGGAGATGGAAATGGGAGGATCAGTTAACCGCTGCACCCAAATCACAGAAGACCAGTTTTCCTGAATGTGCACTGTAACCTGAGCTCAAACCCCCTCACAACTCCCTGGGCACTGCTAAGTCTTGCTCACACCCCAGCCACCTAGATGGAGCTAGGACTTCTGCCACCTGTGCCCACATAGTACTCGCTTTGGGTCCCCTCTTATCAACAGCAGGTGGAAGGTTGATATGAATAGCTAGTGTCTTTCTTCCCCAGAATTCCCTTGTAAAAACGTTCTAAGACCCATCTACCCAGCCTTGTTGCTGGAGGTGGTGGGAACTTTTTCTGTAATGGCTCTAGAAGCCCTTTAACTCCCCAGACTCTTTGGCTTAGCAGTGTTTTTAGGGCCCTAGCTATAGGGCTGGATTGAAAAGTCTATAGTCAGGTTCTGTGCCTGAGCTGCCCCTGCCATGTGTGGAGTTGAAACTGTGTTGCATTGCTCCTTTAAGAGAAAGGAACTTCTCCTCTCAGCAGAAAGCCAGCAGGGAGAACTGAGAACCAGGTAGCCAAGCAGCTCCATTGTATGTAAATCTTGTACTGCCAGGAGGGGGAGGGGCACTGCCTGAGAAAACAGGAAATGCAGACAGTTCACTCTGAAGTGGAGGATGGGTCACAGAAGAGCTGGGGAAAGGGAACATATGTGGGGCTAGCAGTTCAGTGGTAAAACTACCTGACATGTATGAGGCTCTAGAACTGACCTCCACACCAGTACCAATTTTTTACAAAGTAAAGAAAGGACAAAAAGGAGAAACCATGTTGTTGAGGGCCTACTGCCTCCCCAGTAGACACGCCTGAGTAATTGATCAGATGCTCAGTGTCCCCTGTGAGTGGTTTGCCCCAGAGCCTGTTTGGCAGGTGGGTTGTGGCTCTGCCCTGCCACACAAGTGGCCATAGAGTCTGAGAGATGCAGGGAGAGGGCAGGAGGTCAGGCCAATGTCCACTCCACAAGAGTGATAAGACAAAGCAAGCCTGGACATGTGTCTTTTCTCACTGTACCCTTCCCTCTCTGTTGTGTCTGATATCTGTATGGGGAGATGGCAATTTGAGGTGAATAAGGCCCCTCTATCTCCTCAGAGCCAGTTCGGTCTTTCGTTTGCTTTGGTCAGAGGCAAGCAAAGGAGCCTGAGTGCATATGGTCCCAAGTGGCCACAGAGCATAAGGCACAAATCTGCCCGAACTGATTTAGGCTGGTCCTTGGGGCTACTGCCTCCTATCTGGAGGCTGCTGATGGGTAATGGTCCCATTCGTCCTCTGCAGCTGTTATTAGTCCTCAACCTCAAGATCGAGGACTAATGAGAGTCACACACCGGCCTCTCTCCTGGCCTCTCCAGACCTGTGGTGGTGAGGACGAAGGTGGGTGGGTGCGCATGGGATGAGACAGGCATCAGTACATAACAGAGTTTTGGTGCAGTGATGGCTGGGAGGTCCAGGCATCTGCAAGAAGCACTCTAGTTGGTGGAAGCCCCCTTTCTTCTGATGTAGCCGGAGCCTCCATTCCTGCTTTGAGAGAGGCAGAGAGAAAGCAAGGACCAGAGCAGACCCTCTTCAGTAGCAACCTGGCCTTGGCTGTAAGGCAGGCCACAGTGTTCCCAAGAGAGGCGGCCCGGTGGAGTGGGAGGATCAGGCTGGCCCTGAGCCTCCCCTGGGTGCCTTTGACCCTGGGTTATGCTCCCTACTGTGACTTCAGCACAGGTCTCATTATTCTCCTCCTGGACCTGCGTGTGCTTTGTGTTGGGAAAGGGGACATTTCCCAGAGGGGGGCGAAATGACAAGTAGGTAAAAGCAGTCACTGGGCTCCTCGTTCACCTTTTGATTTCAGCAGGAGGCTATGTGAAGTCACTGGTTCCCAGACAGCAGACACAGCAGGGCTGGCCTCAAGGAGGGAGTGGGTACAGCCCGAGGTCAGCTGCTCATCCTGGAGAAATAGGGGCTCTGATCATCCAGGCTGGCTTAGTTTTTGAAAAGAAAGACATCTATATCCAGAGCTAAAAGTCTAATTTCTAAATATTAGCAACAGTTCAATAATAACGATGATGGTGATAACAGGATTATGTGGGCCAAATGAAGCCATTGTGGGTTGTATTCATTTATGACCTCAGTCTGCAGCTTCTCATCTGTTAAATATATTTTTCCCCCAGTACTGAAGACTGAACTCAGCCTTATGTTTTATTTTGAGACAGGGTCTTGCTAAGTCACTAAGTTCCCCAGGCTGAACTTGAAATTGTGCTACTCCTGCCTCAGTCTTTTACCGTTAATAAATTGTTTATAGGGTACTACCTGGCCCCTGGGCCCCTACACACCACAGTAGGATCTCAGAGCTGAGTGGAAGAGGCTCTAGTTTGCCTGGTCTAGGCTGTTGTAGTCTGCTTGATCTAGTCTGGTAATTTAGTATAATCTAGTGTGACCTAGCTGGGTCTTGTTTAGTCTGCTATGGTCTAGCCTGATCTAGTCTGGTCTATACCGCATTGGTGAATTCTTATCTGATTAGGGCTGGTCTAGTCTGGTCTGAACTGGTCTCACCTATTCTCCACTCACTGACTACTTCTGTGGAGAGGAACTGGCCTGAGCAAATGATATCACTGATGACCAATGATTCAATACATGAAATAAGTTCCCTGTCTGATGGGCACTGGGGAGAGGAAGAAATTATGATCAATAAAAAATAATAGCCAAGTGTGGTGGTGCATACCTATAATCCCAGCACTTAGGAGGCTGAGGGAGGAGGATCACTGTGAGTTGAAGGCCAGCCTGGGCTACATAGTAAGACTCTGTCTCAAAAAAAAAATCATATAATGAATCATCAGAGAGGAATGACCACATGTTGGGTCATGTTCCCTTGTTATTTCCTAAGATGACTTGGCCTGTTTTCATTGTCACAGCACTTGAGGAGAGAATCACACTCTCATCCCCATCTTTGTGATGTGAGTGGGATGTCTTCACCTTCCTTACTTGGCCAATTAGAATGTTATCCTCCTTCTGGTCCCAAGGTTCAGGGTGGACAGAGGGTTTGGGTTGGGCTGGGCTGGGAAGAAGTAGTTCTGGAACATTTGTTGGCAATGTTTGGAAAGGGAAGCTGTCTTCATTGGTAAGAGTGTAAGGCTGGGGAAGCTGTATCTGCCACCACGGTAGGTGGTACACAGCCAGCTCAGAAAAGGCTGATGCTGCTTCCTTGATGTTCAAACACCTGGACCAGTCACATCTGGAAGTTTTGGAGTCTTAGGTCAATAAATTTCGTGTTTTGCTGAATCTAGTTTGAACAGATTAGATTTGATTATGTTGTAAAGAATCCTGTCTAAAACTAGCACCATGGAAGTTAAGTTGAGGATGGTTTCCTCAAGTGTAAGGATTGGAAAAACTTCCCAAAGAAGGTAGGGTTGGGAAAGGCAGATGAACATTACTTCACAGCCAGCAAAAGAGAGGTCAGCTTTCCAGGTGGAGTGAGGTGTATCGGCCAAGGCCAGGCTTAATTGGGATCAAGTTTCAGGGTTCTTTTGGGGTCTGCTTGGCAGAACTGTTGTGACTGAAGTTGGACCCAGAACATGGGGCTCATATTCCATGCTGAGCTGAGGCATCTGGTAATGGAGCAGGTGGCCTTTGGTAAGTGCACCTGGAGCTGCATCTATCTGTGAAAAACCAGTGTCATCTCAAGGAGAATGGAAAGGGGAAGTGGCTGACCCTGGTGGGCAGGTGGATGTTGGGGCTGCTGTTGACATTCCCATGGTTCTTGGAACACAAGAACAGAGGTCTGGAAGGGAAGCAGGAAGGTGGATTGCATGGATCTGCAATGTTTGAGTGGAATATGGTTAACTCCCAGCTGGTCCAGGAATGATGCTAATGTACAGTGCAAGGTGAGAAATACAATTGTTTTCTTGTTAACCAGTTATTCTGTATTAGTCAGTGTTTACTAGAGAAACAGATTTAATGCAAGATACACAAATATATAAGAATTTACAAGATTGGCTCACAGTGGTCCCCCACAGAGTCAGATATGGAAGAATGCAAAAAGTCTGTCTGTGCATTGGAGATTTGAACCATCCAGTTGAGGGTCAGGAGCTCACTGTGGTGTCTGGTGTGAGTCTATGTCGGGAGGCTGAAGGGTTCCCCCTGGAAGCCAGGAGACAATGTCTGAGGTGAGGATGAAGACTGGAGTTCCTCTGAAGAAACAGAATCAAGCCTTTCTTCTTCCTTTACCCTTTTTATACCATTCTGGCCACAATCCTCCTAGGGTAGCTCTTCCACATCCAGAACTGTACTACAACAGTTTAGTTGGGTGTTCCTCACTCAAGTTTGTACAGTCTGTTAACTATCACCTGATGAAATGCTATTTGCCCAGTAATTTGTTCTCTGCTATGTTAGAGTCATCTTTAGTAAATTTATATTTACAAATATACTCATATTTAATAAGGCCTATTTTAGACCATTTCATCCCTTCTGTCTTTTCCTATGTCATATTCTTAAATGCCATTTCAGAACACATACCTCCTCATTATGATTTTTATGCATAATATTTTGGCTGCTCTGTTTTTCTTCTCATAAATAAACCTGAAAATCATTGTGTCAAAAAAAAGTGATTTTGTGAGGACTAGAATTTACTTAGTAAATTAATTTGTGGAAGCCATGGCTTGGAGGTTTTCTCCCCAGAGATTCATGCGTTGGAGGCTTGGCCCTGTGTGTATGGTGGAAAGTTTAGTCTAGATGGAGGTCCTTAGGTCATTGGGGACAGAACTTTGGAAAGGTCTGTGTCGTTTCAGTCTCTCTGGCTTCTGGTTTTGAGATACAATCTTTCCTCCAGTGATGGTTTGCTACCTGCCCTGGGACCCTCACCAGAACTGGCCCGATGCTGCTGTATTTTCAATTTCCAAAATTGTGAGCTATATAACTTTTTCTTTATAAAGTCAGCCTGCCTCAAGTACTTCATTGTGCTAATGTAAGGTGGGCTAGTAGAAACTTGACAGATACAGAATTAATCATTTCCATCTTGGGATACCATAGGACTTACTTTGTATGCAAATGATGGCCTTGGTGTGTGTGTGTGTGTGTGTGTGTGTGTGTGTGTGGTACTGAGGGACATTGCACTTGGCAGGGGTGCAGTGCCATTGAGCTACATCCCCAGTCCATAAGCTACACCCCCAACCCATGAACCACACCCCCAGCCCAGCCTTTTTGTTTTTAAATTTTAACTTATAGATCAGGTACATTTAGTGAGAAAGTTATTCCTATATATTTTATAGTTCTGGGGATTCTTTTCAAATGTGTCTTGTAACCTTAGGATACGATTAATTTGTATAAGTTTATTATATGTTTACTTACTGAAATATACTTCCAGTGTTATTTCAGTTGACCCTATCAAAATAGTGAGCATTTCTTTTCAGTCATTAAAATTTATGTATGTTTCTTATCTTACTGCACTGGCTAGAACTTCTAGAGCAATTTAAGAGATAGTAATATCAGATATCTTTATCTGATTTCTGAACATAGTGGGGATACTCTAGAATAATTTTTTCTTTAGTTTAAGGTCAATGTTATTATGTTAAGGAAAATTTTCCCCTATTTTTAACATGTCAACAGCTTTCTTAGGAATAGAGCTTTAAAATTTTTATAAATATCCTTTGTGTATCTCTCAAGATAGGGTTATAGACTATGGTCCAAAGCTCTCATATAGGTGGCCTAGGTTGTATGTGGCTCATAATGCCTGTGATATTTATTTTTGGATCCTTTACAGACAAATTTCCTAACCCTAGAGATAAAAGAGTTAATAATTCTTTGAATTATTAATGTGATGCTTGAACCATCCCTAAATTTTTTTTTCCTTTTTGAGACAGGGTCTCACTTTGTAGTTCAAGCTGGCTCTGAGCTCACTATGTAGTCCAGGCAAGCCTCGAACTCAGCAATCCTCCTGCCTCTGCCTCCCGAGTGCTGGCCATCCCTAAATTTTTGGGCCAGGCTTGAAAGTGGACCAAAGTTGTTTTGGATTGCCATCCCTGAGAGGACAAAAGCAAGGCTGCATTTCAGAAAATGAAGACCACAGTCCATCTCTGGCCCTCAAGGGAAGGATGCCTGGGTGCCCATGTCCTGAGAGGAACAGGAGAAAGGATAACATTACATTTCAGGATGGTATGGATGGATTTTTGCTTTTGGGCTCTGTGGTTGATGTTTTGGTGTCACTAGCTCTTGGGCAAATGGTACCAATGCCTATTTGCAAACCTTACTGACATTGTTGTCTCTATCTCAGAGGTCATTTATCAGCTGCCTGAAAAGCAGGGTGTATTTAGTAGGAAGCAAATGTACATTTGGCCAGCTGACACACATCAGGACCTTCCTTTCATGTGTCTGGGAGAAAGTTGTCATCAGTCTTATTGCAATGAGTCAAGAAATAGTGCCAAAGACCAGATAACCAAGATGTGGTCAGTCATCATTCAATGGAACAGGACATAGTTAATGACTAGAGACCATGACCATCCTCCACCCACCAGAGATCTTAGAAAAGCATTCTAATATTTGATTGAAATTGGCTGCATTGCTGTGATAGAAACACCATTCCTTTAAGTCCAGTGAAAGACAAAGTGTGGTTACAGAATTCTCTTTTGTCAGCTAACATTTGGGCAGAGGCTTCTTTACTTCTTGGAACCAATATGTCTCCCATCCCTTGAAGATAGGTCACAACTCTACCTTAACCTTCTCCTCCTGCTTGTGCAGATCCTCATCTTAGCCAGAATGAGAGCTTAGAACCATCTCAGCCCTTTTCTGGGCATGTCACCTCCTCACACACCTGCTCTTTTTTTTGGATTCCAAGAAACATTTTGGTTCAGTGTCCCATTCTTATGGGCATCTCATTCTCAGCCATTTCATTAACTTATTGTATGTTTCAGTTGTTATCTGGTGCCCTGGGCATCTGCAATGTGCAACTCTTGCCTCTGATGGTTTTTGACAAGAAGTTCCAGGTGACAAGCTTTGGGTGAACTCCAAGTCAGCTCTGGTAAAGACAGTTTGCAAATGGGGTCTGTCAGGGAGATCCCAGACAGGTCAATCCTGACAGTTCTTTGAGGGTAGAGCTTTGAAGGTATTCCAACTCCATCCTGCCCATCCAGTGGCTGCCAGGCTACTGGTATCCCCGTGATTATGGGATGCTCAACTTGAGATCTCTTGGAGCAGTGGGACAAGGGAAAGATGGACTGGGGCCAGTTAAAATGCCACGAAGTTGACTGTTTTTCCTGAGAATCTGCCTTTTTTCTTGATTAAACTGTCTCCAGACTACTGAAAGCCTTTGGCTAATTTCTAGAGTTCTAAATGTTGATTCTGATGATTTCTGCCAGAGGTCTCATTGGTTCTGTGGAGGAGAGAATTTTTGGAGGTCCTTACTGAGCCACAGTTGCTGATGTTGCCTCTCTGAGTTTTGACTCATTTTCTGTAGCGTCAGAATGAGCTTGGTTTCCCATGCACAGAGTCCACATGGCCACTAGTGGATGCGGGGTGGGGGGGATGGGAGGTATGGTCAGGCACTCTCACTACAGTGATGACTTCTTTTCCCTGTTTCTTTTCAGGCCAGAAAGGTCTGTTTCAGAATCAAAACAGACTCAACTGTAGGGAGCAGGGAGCTTCTCAGTCCTCATTTTCTGTCCTGCTCTTTTTAATGAGGCTGGAGCTCCGAAGACTCCCTTCTGCCAACTTGGGCCCTATTCCATTTGGAGGTCTGAAGAGTCTGTGGCTTTGGCCATGAGCTGGCTCAGTTCTCTGTCCCTGCTCTGGAGACTTCCCAGCATAAGCTTCCGCACCTCCCTGCACAGCTGGGTAGCAGAATAATGACTTTATTAAGCACGTCCTGCACTTAATTCTTCAGGGATGTCAGTCCATTAGGAAAGACTAAATCTGCCACCAGCAGCCACACAGCTGGGTTAGGCTCACCTGACCAGACCTGGGTGGGGGGCTGGGGAAAGATGAACACTGCTGCCATTCAGGGTGGCCTCATTCTGGGTGACAAGTGACCTGAGTTGCAGGGAGCCTGTGTCATGCCCACCCAGTGTAACCTTGAGCGCCACCTCTGAAACCCCCTTTTTCCCTGTCTCTACTGAGACAGTTGGATCTTGGGTTTAGCTATCAGTTGGCATCCAGAGGCTGGGGAAGGGGTCTAGAAATCAGGTCCATGTGCCCCAAGGTCTTCCTGATAGGATAAGAGCTATAGGACGTGTGGGGGCAGTCCTGGATTGTTCCTGGGCAGAGGGAGCTCAGAGTCAAGGTGGGAGACAGGGTCAGAGACGAGGCTGGTGGAGTCTGGAAGAGAAGTCTCAGAAGAGGAAGCTGTAGAATTTTTTTAGAGCACACCCACCAGCCTGGATATAAGGCTGTTCACACTTCTAAGGCCAAATATGTTTTTTCCTTGGGCCTCAAATTTTTCTGAAGCAGGGATGGTGATTCTTCATCCATGAGGGCAGATGTGGGTGGGATACTGCATGGATCCTGGCTTTGTTGCTCCAGGGCCAGTACTTCTGGTTGAGGGTCCCATGTTGCTATGGCTATGAGGGAAAGATGTCTGACTTTACCTAAGCAAAGGACCAAAGTGACTGGCATGTGAAGCTGAAAAGCCTCAGGTGGAGTTGGTCCTCTCTTCTTCCCTGTGCACTGACTTCACACTTTCCGGGGGGAAACATGGTCTCTTCCATCCCAGCCTGATCCCCCTGGCTCTGCATTGGTGCCCCCAAGTGGAGAAAGCATTGGGGAAGTGTCTTGGTCTCTTTTATACCATGTGAAATATAATCAGGGGCATGACTTTTCTCCAGAGGCGCAGGGGTTCTCTTACCAGAAGGGGGCTGGGTGGGCAAAGTTGTCAAATGCTGTTATGGCTTGATCTAAAATCCCTCACCTCTCACTCCAAGGTCATGTGGAGTTTGGGGAAGGTGAATGCATCATGGAGTACTGTACTCATCAGGATTCATCCACTGATGAATTCATGGCTGAATATGCTGTTATGCTGTAGGATCTGGCTGTAGGTGGGGTTCTTAGAATGCGACCTGGAAGGGTGCATTTTGATCCTGGGCTCCTTCCTTCCTCTTTGGCTCTTCCTTCTCTCTCCCTGCTTCCAGGCTGCTGTGAGGTGACCAGCTTTCCTCTGTTATACCCTCCTGCCATGCTGTTTGTGCCTTGGAGACAGCTGAACATGGACTGAAATGTCTGAAACTCTGAGCCCAAATACATTTCTCCTTTATACCATGTATGTCAGATACTGTGTCCCATCAACAGAAAGGTCTACTACACTAATATGTGGTGGATCACAAAGCCCCACACTCAAAACTGTGTGCAGGCTTAGCTCTGTGCCCTGTCTCTGGACTTGGGTTTTGGCTTTGCTCTTAACCCACTCTCACCCACCATTCTCCAGAACACTCTAGGACTTGAAGACTGGGAGCAAATGCTGACCAAGTGAGACGAGTCAGACATCATCTTAGGGAAAGGGAAAGTGTACTGGTTTCTCATGACCTGAAGCCAAGGGAATTCCCATCTTGCCCTGCTTTTTTCTTAGCATAAATCACTGCCCTGACCCATCTTTCATTATTTTACTACATATTTTTGTATCTCTAAATGACACCAGTACTATTTTGCATGGTCTAAAATTCCCTAAATGATGATGACTGCCTATAAAATTCTGTGACCTGCTTTTTTTATTTTTTTAATTGTTTCAGTTCATTTGAAGTGCTGCATAGTACTTCACTGAACACATAGACCACTGTTTGTGCTCTCTGGACTTGCTGGTGGATAGTTGCTTTTCATTTTTCTCTACTGTATACAAAGCTACAGTGATAATTTTTTTCTGTGTCTTCTCACTTGAGGATTGGGAAGGAAATTGCTGGTTCATGGAGTAAGAGCATCAATAACTCTATTTAGTTGTTGCCCAAAGGGTGGTGCCAATTTATCTACTCACCTGTAATTTCTCTTTGTTATCAGTAACACTTGGTATTTCCAGACTTCAAAATCACAAGAAATGGCTGGTTTATGGTGGGCACTCAATAAATATGCATTGGATAAGTCACATGTGTTTACATATCCCTCAACTGGACATCTACTCCCCTATTCTAGAAATTTCCCATTTATGTCTCCTACTCATTCTTTTGTTGGGTTGTTTGGCATTTTCATTTGGATTTGTGGGAGTTGTTTGTATCTTCTGAATTAGAATATTTTGTGACTTTCATGCAGAGCAAATATCTGTCTTAGTTTGCAGCTTGTTTTTGTAAATTTTGATTGTTGTGTCTTGTTTTACAGAAGGTTTACATTTTAATGCTCAACAGTCTCAGTCTTCTTTATATTTTGTGATTTTCTGTCTTACTCAATAACTGTTTCCTACTTGAAGTCATTAAGATAATTTTCTATTTTTACATAAGCTTTATAGTTTTTCTTTAATCTTGAGTTCTGTTCTGTACCTAGGTTTTTATGTAGTGTATGATTTGAATTAAGGATTTTGTTTTCTTTTCCTGCAGGTATAAGCATTCCTGTTTTCTAGCAAGTTTTGCTATTGACCTGAAGTGATAATTCTTTCCTTTTGTGTCTCAGCCAGTGTCTAGGCTCTTTCTATTTTGTCCTTCCATTTTATTTTTCTTACTGTCCCCACCCCTCTGTTTTTGTTGCTAATATTTATGGTCAATCTTAATGGCTATTTTCATGGGTCCCCTGCCCTCTTGTTCAGGAGTGCCATAGCTTGTTTTAAAGCCCTTTACTCATCCACATAAATTTCAGGATTAGCTGGTCATGTTCTTTAAATTCTCTATTGGGATTAAGTTAAATTTATAGATCAATTTGCCAGAATTGTCATTTTATGATATCAGGTCTTCTCACCCATGAACATGCCATATCTGGCTAATTTACTTTGGTCTTCTTTTATTTTTTCCGTAAGGTCTTATAATTTTTTGTGCAAAGATCATGTTCATCTTTTGTTAGGTTTCTTCTGAATCCTATGAATGTGCTGTTATGATTCTCGGTATCTTCTTGAAATTAATAATTCTGATTCTCTGATGCTGCAGTATAGAGTTTCCACTTGTTTTCGCATTTTTTTTTTTTCCTTTTTGAGACAGGGTCTCGCTTTTGTTTTCGCATTTCGATTGTTGTGCCCAGCAATCTCCTCTGCTCTGAAGTAATTGTACTAGGTTCTTTGTAGATACTCAGGGACTTTTAGGGGTAGAATCAGAATTTATGTATAATGAATGGGTTTTTTGGTTTTTTTTTTTGAGACAGGGTCTCGCTTTGTAGTTCAGGCTGGCCCTGAGCTCACTATGTAGTCCAGGCAAGCCTCGAACTCAGTAATCCTCCTGTCTCTGCCCCCTGAGTGCTGGGATTACAAGCGTGAGGCACCATGCCCGGCACTGTGGTATGTGGTATTGATTGCTGGTGGGCATGAGTCTCCATGCCCAGCATTGTATGTGGTTACCGGGGATCAAACTCAGGACCTTGCACTTGCGAGGCAGGCGCCAGAACCACTGAGCTAATCCTCTGGCCTTGTATAATGAATGTTTTTGTTTTTCCTTTTCCTGTTCATCCGCATTTAATTTTTTTCTTGTCTTACTACATGAGCTAGAACTTTCCTACAGTGCCAAGTAGATATGGCAGCAGCAAGTGTCCTTGTCATGCTCTTGATATCTACTGTGTGCTTCTACTAGTTCACCGCAAATCATCTCCTTGTAGTAGTAGGTTTCTCATTCACATTGTGCATTACACTGAAGATTCCTTATTTGTTTTCATTGTGCATAGACATTAAGTCATATCGGATCTTTCTACGGCCATTTGGATGATCTTATAGTCTTGCCTTCCATTTATTCTATTGAGATTAAATCTGTCAATACTTCTTCCTAATGTGAAACCCTTCCTTTACTAGAAGAGGGTCATTTTGGTTACATGTTTGGAGGTAGATATATGGAATTGGTCAAATCCTTATGGAGGGTTCTCCCCAAAAATAAACGAAGACCAATCAAGTGAGAAGAAGCCAAGGCTATTTACACAGAGCTGCTATAGATGGAGTCATTTGATGTGACTTGCATTTTGACAGAGATTCAGAGACCAGCAGAGAGGCAGGAGGTCGCGTGTGATCAGTTAAGGGTACGTATTTCTCTCTCTCTGGTTGGTCCTACATTGAAAACAGGGATAATATTAGGGAAACTGGCAGTTATTAATCAAGTCCTGGTCACTTGGGGCTGTTACGAGGGTTGTTTGGCTTCCGGGCTGACTTCCTGGTTGACTTCCTAGAGGTCACCACAGTAACATCTTGGCACCTTGGGATGGCTCTTGTGAGTGGCAGGTCTATTGTTATACCTCGTCTGACCACTGTCTGCTTGCACTTTCAGTATCTCACCAGAGAAAAGGTCTCATTTCAAGTGCATGTTGTCTAAGGTCAAGGCTTGTATTGCTTGGTGCAGAATGCTAGATTGTGTTTCTTACACACTCAAGCCCCTGCCCCACCCCCACTCCACAGTAGTGTCTGCTCTGCTTCTGTGATTATTCTGGTTTTCAGCTTTCTTTTGATGCCAATATCTCGTATCCTATGTTTATGTATTTATTTCATCCTGTTCTCTACCTTTAAAGGGATATTTGTTATTTTTTGCCTACTATTTCTGGGTGTTTTCAGCTGGGGAGTTTTCAAGTCTGCCATGTTGCCAGTAACCAAAAAATCACCCAAGATCTTTGAAATCGGGAGGAGCTTTCATTCACTTAAAAAAAATCACTAACTGTGACTTGCAGAGGGCTCTAGCTGGCAACCCTGAGCAGGTCTTGACTCTCAATTACATTTTTGTTTGTTAAAGTTCTGATATAAATGTCTGCTCTAGAGAACCCTTTGTGTCTGTCCCTGAGATGTTTAGAATTTGTGGTAGACTGTGCAAAAATACCCACCATTGTTCCACTCCCTGAACCCTTATACCTTTGCCCAAAATATAGGCTGTTGTTTCCATCTTTGCATGCTCCTGCAGTTCCTGAAATATCCCCCATTGTGTCCACCCTCCTACCTCAAGAGCCTCCCCATAGGGGACAGACAGATCTCCACATTCTGGCTCAGGACTGGCTTATGTCTGGCTCTGCCTGGAAATATGAAGGCTCCCAAAGACCCAGTCCACTTTTGTCTTTGCTCTCAGAACTGCCTGGTTGTTGTGGGGAGCAGCCTGGGCCAGCAGCTGGAAGACGAGTGACTTTTGAGGCCGATGGTGCCTGCCAGGGGTCATCTGGTCTCCCTGCATCACACGACTGTCAGCTGACAGTGGAAGAAGGAGCAGGCCCAGCTGGGCTCAGTCCAGGGCACTTCCCGGCTCAAACTGCTGATGCAGAAAAGTGAGTAAGGGGCCAGAGATTTAGCTCAGTGGTGCTGGCGCCTGCCTCACAAGCACAAGGTCCCAAGTTTGATCCCTGGTAACCACATACAATGCTGGGCGTGGTGACTCACGCCCACCTGCAATCAATACCACATACCACATACCACAGGGCCAGGCATGGTGGCTCAGCCATGTAATCCCAGCACTCGGGAGGCGGAGACAGGAGGATTGCTGAGTTCGAGGCTTGCCTGGACTACATAGTGAGCTCAGGGCCAGCCTGAACTACAAAGCAAGACCCTGTCTCAAAAAAAAAAAAAAAAAAAAAAAAAAAAAAAAAAAAAAAAGCATGAGTAAAACCGGAGGTCACTGTGGAAAGCTACTACATCTTGGGGGCATCAACTACTCAGCAAATGCTACCCAATGAGGAGTCTTTGCCTGTCTGTCCTGTCTGTGGCATCTTGCTTTACTGAGGCCTCTTGTATCTCATTGCTTGTGCTCTGGATGCCCAGTAAAAGGAGCCCCTCCAGGGTGGGAGTGTCATGGCATGGAGAGGTCCTGGGTGGCATGGAGAGGTTGCTGCAGTTGACTGACTCTGTGTGATTGGCTAAGCAGACAGTGGAAAGATAAACCCTTCAATCCCAGAGGCAAGAGCGAGGTGGGGGTGATGGCCCAGGATGCATCTGGAAGAGGGACCTGAGGAGCCAGGAGTCCTGTATCCCTAGGTCCTGCCCTGTCCTGGGTACAGGCTGCTGGGTCCAGGCATGTTCCCTCTCCTCCCCTTTCTCCACTCTGAAGGCCTGGTCTGGGAATCTTGCTCCCACCTGGCCAACAGCCAGTCCCTGGCTGGAATGGCCAGTCTGCTGGGACCCTCCTCCCCAAACCCCAAGCTCTGGCTGTTGGAAGCTCATGCATTTCTGTTGCTTTCCTAATTGACCTGGGAAGGCTGGAATCATGTGGACTAATTCTAATCTGTGGAATTTCAGATTTCAGGATCCTGTTCCAGGGCAGCTCCTTTGGGTGGTTACCAGTCAGACGCAGCAGGAGTTACAAAACCCAGCTCAGACCTATGCAGGAAGAAAGAGAATGATTAATACTGATTTTAGCCTCCCCCCAGAGCTCAAGGGGAGCTTCTCCAACCAGAGAGTGAGAAGAAGCCTTGGGGAGAAGTTGGGTCACGAGAGAGGACAGAGCAGCTGATCAGCCTGGGACCCCGGAAGGTTCAGCTCCTCCAAAAGGTTGTTCCATCTCAGGCACATCCAGTGGGAAAGGGGTAAGACTGGGTTGTGGACTGGAAGGAGTGTGGGAGCACAGGATGCTGGGTAGCATGTGGTGAGAGCAGGACCTTCCTGGGAGGGGGGCAGCCAGATTGTTTGGGGGACTTTTCCCTCTGCCTCCAGGGCAGCCCCTCTGATGTACCCCAAAGAGTCTCTGGAAAACACCCAACTAGTCTCCAACTTTCCTCCATTTGCTGGTGAGCTCTGTGATCTGGGCTTGCCTGAGACTTTGGGCCTCCTTGCCTGTGAAGCCTTCAAGAGGGCACTACCCAGCCATGTATGTCCACGCGGGTCCTTGCTATCTCCCACGGGGAGAAGCCCCTGGACCAAGAAGGGAAGACATTGGGTCAAATCCATCCCTGTCCCCTTCCTACCCTCCCTGGGCTGGCCTGACTGTGGCTGACGTGGTGTGGTGTGACTGCGGGCAGACACAGGCCCTGGCATGCTGTGTGACAGTAGTGTTCATTCCTTTGTGGCTTCACACTTTGCATTTCAGTGACTCATCATGAGCCAGGGCCTAAAAATATTAAATGGAAAGTTGTAGAATTTAAAATTATTAAATGGAAAGTTCCAATTCATAAGGGAAAACCACACACTTCTCTGAGTAGTGCGATGAGCTTGACACACACCACACTGTGCTGTCACCCCATTAATCTTGTGTGTTCCTGCTGCCCACCCTGCCTGCTGGTTATTCATTTCACATCTCTCAGTTACTCCCAAGATCTACTGCTGTGGGATGGCAGGGAGTGTGTTCATTGAGGCCTTCTTTTGCTTATTTTAGAGTAAAGATGCTGGTGATTCAGATAGGACAGTGATCAGGTTTTTCCTTTAAAAGAAAAGATGAGAGTTCTCAATTTAATAAAGAAAGAAAAATATCAGAGGCAGAAGTTTCCAAGATGTACCGTGAAAATGAATCTTTTCTTCTGGAAATTGCGAAGTAAAAGACATCTTTGTTCCTTTCATGATCACGTTGCAAAAATTACAGCCACACTGAGTGACAAGGGGTTCCAGGATGGAGAAACACTGGATTATAGAGTTGGTACTGTCTGCACTTTCTGGAATCTGCTGGAGGCCCTACCAGGAGGGGAGCAGCGTATCAAGTCCCCCACCTTCCCTGCAGCCCTTGAAGGTGAGTGTTGGGTGAGAACACTCAGTGAATTCCGAAGTTACCACAGCCAGTGAGAGATGGGACTGAATCTGTGCTGTCCTGGGGTCCTGGAAACAATGATGGTGGCGGCTGGCTGCTGACCACTGGTCTCTGAGGTCAGCAAACACCACAATGAACATGGGCCCTGGAAATGGCGAAGTCTATGGGACAAGGCAGTGTGAGGGCCAGAGGGCTGTGTGTGGCAGTGGATGGACCACAGGGAAGCCAGGGAAGAGGGGCTGTTAGCAGCAACTTGCTGGCAAGATATGGAAGGTTTGGGGGAATGAACCCCAGGAGGAGGTGTGGCTGAAACAGATCAGAAAGAAGCCCAGATCTTGAAGGGCCCTGTTCTCTTTCTCCTGGCTCCCCGTGGGGTGGGCTGCATTCCCTGCAGACAGAGACCATCCTCCCTGATTTGCCCCCTCCCATTGCTTTTTCTTTTTGAAACAGGGTCCTGCTTTGTAGTTCAGGCTGGCCCTGCAGTCACTAAGTAGCCCAGGCAACCCTCGAACTCAACAATCCTCCTGCCTCTGCCTCCTGAATGCTGGGATTACAGGCGTGAGCTACCATGCCTGCACTGTGGTATGTGATACTGATTGCTGGTGGGTGAGAGTCACCATGCCCAGTATTATTGTGTTTGGTTACCAGAGGTTGAACCAGGGACCTTGTGCTTGCTAGGCAGGCACCAGAACTACTGAGCTAAATCCCCCCCCATTGTTTTGAGGGAGGACTGGCTGGGCTCCCCAGAAGGCTCATGGGCTGTGCCAGGCAAAAGCCAGTCTTGTCTTATGATTGTTGACTTCAGCAGCTAGAAAAAGAGTCAATTGTTTGCTTTCATCAGGGAGAAAGTGAAGCCAGACCTCAGGGTAGTCAGTTCAGTGAGCAGACTTAGAGGCAACGTACTGCTGTGCCCTCCTGGGGCCCGTCCCGGGGTGGGGTGGGTATTTTATGGGGCAGGGAGCCAGCAGAAGTGCAGGAGAGCAAGGTGGCCAGGGGCACTTGGATAGCCTCCTGCCCGGAGCTGCTTTGAACCTGAAAATAGTACCTGGGTCCTTGCTCACTGCTCCAAAGCAAGCAGCGGAGGCGCTGGGGAAGCACTGGCTTTCCTCTTCTCTCTCAGTGAGTGGGTGCTTTCTTTCTTTCTTTTTTAAAAAAGATCTGTTTTTGTCCTGACCTTTTAAAAAATGCACATATATACATATATAATTGATGTTTAAAACAATAAATGGGAACATATTATACCCTTATTCTATGATCTGATTTCTTCTTTTTGATGAAATGCTTCTGAGATAATTCCCCCTCTCAACCTAATTCTTAGGGCTCTTAATAATATCCTCTGATTCCCTCACCATTGCCCCATCGACAGAGGTGAAGTGTCTCCAGTTCTTTTTAGAAGGAGATTTGTATCTTTGTGTGTACATGTTGTGTATGTGTATATTTTGTGTGCCTGTGCTGTGCATGCATTTGGCATTGTGTGCATGTGTTGTGCATGTGTGTTGTGTATGTGTGTGTTCAACATTCCCTCCTCTCTTCATTTAATAAAACAGGGGCTCCTCTGTGTGTGTATGTGTGTGATACTCACGTGTGTTGTGCGTATGTTATGGGCATACACAGTACATCCATGGTGTGTGTATTCTCAGTAGCTCCTCTTCTCAGTGAAGCAGGAGCCCCATTTTGGGGTGTATACATGTGTGCTGCATGCATGCATGTTGTTTCCCTAAGCATATTATCGGGCATGCAGAGTGAATACATATGTGCTGTTCACACATGTGTTTTGTGTATGGGTGCTATAGCTGTGTATAGAGAGTTTACATGTGTGCCCTATGTACGCATGTTATGGGCATATGAGAGATGTGTGTGCACCCATGTTATAGGCATATGTGGTTCATGTGCACATGTGTGTATGTGTGCACTCAGTAGTTCCTTTTCTCTTCCAGTGAAACAGGACTCTTATCTTGGGGGGGTGCATTTGTATACATGTGTGTTGTATGCATGAGTGTTATATGTGCATGTGTTGCACACATGCAAGCTATGTTGTATGCATGTGCAATGTGTTTGTGCATACTCTGGATATGTGGTGTGCACACATGTGCCATGCATGTGACATATGTGGACACATTGTGGGTAGCTGTGGCACATATGTGTAATATGTGTGTGGTCTACACCTCTTCTAGAACTCCCAAGGAAAAGAACCCCACGTGAGTACTGCCCTGCTCACACACACACTAGTGGTGGGTTTCAGTAAGGTCAGGAGGCCCCAGCCAGGGCACTGTCATGATGCCAGCAATCCCCCCCACCCCATGTCAGGAGGCTCTGCGCGGCTGCTGCAGGCATGTCCCTGGCCTCAGATCAGCAGAGCTAGGAGGAGTGGCCCAGGGAGCCCATGCTCTTCTATCTGCTTCTGGTTTGCCATGGCTTCTGGCTGCCTGAGCCCTCACAGTCCCTCCCCTCTATATGCTGGCATAGGTGGGGTTATGCATTTGTGTGATGCTTACTATGTACCTAGTATTATTTTAGCCCAGAAATCACAGAGCCATTGCTATGGGAGGTGGGGAAAGCAAGCCATAAGTAGACATCGAATCATGATGTAAACTTCAGATAATGGATGTGGTTTCCTGCCATAAACGCCCTGCCGAAGGGGATGGTCTGGGTGACAGCCAAACAGGGGTGAGGACCACAGGGCTGTCTGCTTCCGACCACACAGGGAAGTCTGCAGAGAGAAAGTGACAAATTGGGGCTTTGAAATCTCCTCTTAAAATACTGTCAAAGAATTAGAGAACTTCAGCCACACCCGAAAACAATCTCTTTTCCTCCATAACTCCAGGGATGATACCGCTGGAAATCACCCTCAAATTTGATCATAGGGCTGCAGAATGACAACGTAAATTGAATCTGCAGCCGTGACAGATCTGTTACATGAATACTAGGGTGCTGCTAAGAACGGAAGGGCACACTGAGGCCTGGAGCAGAGGATGGAATTGAGTTTCTGCTTCCTGTCTAGAGAAATAACTCTGTCCTTTGTGAAAAGCCTGAAGTCAGTTAGTTTCCCAAGAGGGTGATAGACCCCAATCCTTCCTCCCCCCCATCTCTTGTCCATCAGAGCCCTCCGTGCCCTAGGAAACAAAGGTAAAATTTAATCCTTCTGAAGTCACGTAATTTATGACTCCATAGAGATTTTTCTATAACCAATTGGTAGAGGAATATCTGGCCCTGATTTCCAAGGACTTGTGTAGAAAGTGGTGGCCCTTGCAGATCTGGGGAGGGGGCTGCAGCACAGCAAGGAGACAACAGGGACGGGGTTCAAGGTGAGTCTATGCTTGTTCCTGGGCAGTGGTCAGTGCTTTGGGACCTGGGAAGATCAGGGCAGTATGGCTGGCACTGAAGCTGAGGAAGAGGTAGATGGATAGATGTCTCAAAGGTAGGCACAGAGTGTACAGGAATGTTTGCATGACCCACATAGACCTCCTGGTTCCTGACCATCAAGAGCAGGGCATGTCCTGCGAATGTCACCAGCCTCTTTCACCAGGTCCTATTCTTCGCAACGGGGGTGCATGGCAGGGCAAGTGCACAGGGGCCGCACAACAGGAGCTCCTCCTTGTGGGCATTACTCTGGCCGCTGCCACTGTCAGACGCTCAGCCTGAGCTCTGAGACTGATGAGCCCCGCTCTCTGTGTGGAGGAGGCACACCCGAGGACAGGTGCACTGACCCTCTCCGCCATTGCCCTCACTGAAATGGAGGCTTCTGCCAACTCCACTGCTCTGTGCAAAAGATGAGCCACAGTGGGATCTCTACCTGCATCACCAACAGTACCAGTTTAGACTGTTGACCAAGTGTCAGCAAGGTTTTTGAGTTCTTTAGGCTTTGACCACACAGATTCTATCTCGACCACACAACTCTGCTGTCAGTGCATGGATCTGGCTGTGTGTCAATAAAACTTTATTTACAAAAACAGACAACAGGCTAGATTTGGGTCATGGGTCTCCAATTCTGGATATAGACTATTAGACTTGCTTATTGCAGCCAGGAAGAAGAATCCGCTCTGTCAGTTCAGGCTGTTATCCTGGAGGCTCTAGAATGTGCTTTGAGCTTGTGACCAGTGAATGGTGTTATTATTATTTCCATAGCAGGAACCAAAGGTCTGGAAAGAAACAAAAGGGAGCGGCCCTCTCATGCCTATGAATGCATGTGAAATTGTTGCTTCCCGTCCCTACAGCTTTTGGCACTGCTGGTTTAGACAGTGTGTTTACTGAGCGAGAAAGCTTCAAACTCAGCTGAGACCATGGTTCCACTGAACTGGACATCCAGCTCATGACCACCTGGCCATCATGGGCCCTGAGTTAACAGGCAAAGAAAGGATATCTAGGGAACTGGGGTGGTTGACCCTGGTTACTGAGGGGAATTTGGTTTGTATCTGCCTGCCAGGTGAAAGGAGATTACATCTGAACTCTCTGGACCTCTCAGTATTTCTGTCTGTAATAAAAGTTAATGCATGAGTATAGCAGCACAGTCAGTTCAGAGCCACTGAGAATGCAGAGAAATATTTGGTGAGAACCACGTGGAGGGACTGGCTGGAATAAAAGGGGCTTGAATGGGTGGAAGAAGAAAGCAGTAAAAGACGAACTCAGGCTGCCCGGTCAACTATAGCATTGAGAAGAGTCGTGCTACCTACCCTTCTTATTCTGTAGTTATTCACATGTCTGTAAATTATTTCTGTCCCCTGAGCATTCATATGTGGAGTCTTCATGGTGTTTAACTTTAAATTTAGCCTTATGTCAAGGAATATCCAGGCTGGAGAGGGGTGGAACTGACGGGGGTTAACGTCTCCTGAAGATGGAGAGGACCTCTTTAGTTGCAGGCTGAGTGTGTTCGTATGTACACAGGTATGTTGTAAGCAGGATGTTGTGTGTGCTGTTTTTTGTGTAGAAGTGTGGAGCCATGAGAATGGTGACCATTGCTCTCTAAGCTCTGCTGGGCACAACAAGCCAAGCACGTTTACATTCATATATAAATGATAACCATTCCTTACAGTCAGCACACAGTAGACATCAGCGCAGCTTCATTCCTTTCAGGTTTATTTGGTAATGTGTGTGACCAGATATTTATTTTATTGGACACACACACAGTAGGTGCCTTCTGCCCACAGAGAATAGTCTTTGCTTTGCTATCCCAGGTCAGTGTAGTACAGGACTTGGACAGTGGGTGTGGTCAGTGAGGCTGGAAATCAGGGGTGTTTAGGCTGAGATGGAGCAGGATCCTCACTGCAGAGGTAGCTGCAGGTTTCACATCTGGGCAGCGTGGGGTGAGGCATGACTCTGAGAAGTGTCCCTGGAGACCAGAGCCCTTCAGTGTTTCTCTGTGAGCAGAGGGCCAACAGGGACACTCTTTTTTAGGTACCTTCAGCTTCTAAGCTTAGACAAATGGGACCCTTTCCATGGAGAGGGGGATACTTCACCCTTTGAGGAGTAGAAGAGAATAGGACGTAAGCAGGACTCTCAGCTCCAGCAGAACAGTGTCTGCGAACCATGGAAGGAGGCTTAGCATTCTTGGCATCTACCCAGGAGAGACTGGCAGGGCCTGTAGCCCCCCAAAATATGTCGGACACTGCCAACCCCCTGGGGAGGGTCTTCTTGAGAGCTCACACCATGGAGTTAAGGAAGTAGGTGTGGTTTGGGGGGTATTTCCTTAGGACTAAAATGTTAGAAGAGGAATCATGGAGTGTAGGTGAATATCTTCTTAAGAATGAATGTAACTTCTCATTATAAAATTAGTGATTCTGGCTGCAGGAAACGTGGACAATGCGAAACGCACAAAGAAACACACACATCACCCTTATCGTATCACCCAGAGATAACCATTCCTAATATTTCATTTCATAATCTTCTGTCATTTTTATGCACACGAATAGATGTATTTTCTGTTTTGCAACCAAAAGAGAAGATTATAGCACATACTGTTTTGTAACATACTATTTTCATTTAAGGATATGTGATCAGCTTTTCTCATAGCAATGAATATGATCCTACAGCACAAATTTCACTGGCTGTTGGTTGGGACTGAAGGATTGTGTTGTAATTTACTGAATCCCCTGTCACTCTTTAAAACATTCATTTTTATCCCACAATTAATGTATGTTTATTGTAAAAAGAATTTAAAATGGAAATAACCACAATGGAGAAAGAACAAATCACCTGTGATCTACCAGCCCTGGGTAATCAGCATTAATATTTCAGTGTGCATCCTTTCTTACAAAAATTGATTTTTGGGATATGTATTATTTTATCATCCTCTCTTTTCATTTAACAATATGGCATTCATATACATACTTATATAGAGCTGGTACTGATTGCTGCATAGAATTCTATTGTATAAAAATACATGATTTATACAACCAGTGATTGCCTATTAATTGACATTTTGGGTTTCTTTCTTTTGCTGTTACAAAATACTGCAATAAACATCCTTGTAGCTAATTCTTTTGCTTTTTTTTTTAAAGGACAATTCTCTACAAGAAGAATAAGTGGGTCAAAAGGTATGCAAAAATGGATATGGAAAATGAAATTGCCCTCTAAAAACGGTACCACTTTATGTTTCCAGCAAGAAAGTATAAATGTCCATACTCCATGCACTTGCTAACACTGAATATAATAATAGTAATAATAAAAAGCCAATTTCATAGGTGAAAAATGGTAGCTTGTTGTTTTAATTTGCATGCACTTGAATACTAATGAAGCTGAACACCCTCAAATGCCTTTTGATATTTGTATTTCTTCTATTGAAAATTGTCGGTTCATAGTCTTTGCTCATATTTCTATTTGTATGTTAATATTTCTTTGTTTATTTGTATGTTATGGATGTTAACCCTTTACCTGGATACATAGATGGTATTGCAAATATTTTCCTGAATCTATCAATTCTTTTTTTTACTTTGTTTCTATTTTTCATTGTATTTATTTCATTTGTTTAAACCTAAGGAAGTTTAAGATATGTATGCAGCAAAATTTGTTACTTTTTTTTTTGGTACCAGGTATCAAACTCAGGTCCTTGTGCTTCCAGTGTAGGGGCAGTACCACTTGAGCCAAATCCCAGGCAAAATTTGTTACTCTTCTGTAGATTTTGCTGGAATCCTGCTTAGGAAAGCATTCTCCACCTCATTTTACATTTTAAATACACTGGTCTACATTTTATGGTTTATTTTATTTTAGCTTCTTTTTGCAGGGCAGAGGATCAAGTCCAGGGCCTCATGCATGTTAGACAAGTACTCTACCACCAAGCTGGACCTGCAGCTCTTGTATTTCATGTTTAAGTTACTATTTTCTGGAATTTACTTCACTTTGATTAGATGATGTTACCAAACAAGGCTCTCTTTTCTCTGTGTCCCATGGCCAGGAGTATTGTGTGCATCACTGTCTCTTCCCAGGAGCTCAGTTCTGGTCTCTGAATGGCTCAGCTCTGCACCGGCTGCTCCCTCTTGCATATTACAACTTTACGTCATTCTACAACATATGAGAGGGCGCCTGCCTCTTCAGTTGACTTCTTTCCTTGTCCACTCATGGAATAAATCTTCCTGGTTGGTTTCACAATATTCCTCTCAGAGTTGCAAAGATAAAATTCTCTTTCCAGTGGGAATCCTGTCTTCCTGGGAGGTCTTGGGCTGCACTTTTATGAATGTTGCATGAAGATTAAGTCCTGCTGGACAATGATGAGGTCCCTGCCTGCTTTTGTTTGTCTTTGTACGTGCCTGAAGGATGGTTCTGAAAAGTTTTATAGTCAGGAATGAAAGTGTTTCCTGTTAATTTTTATTTTGATGCACCAAAGTTAGAGAGCAAGGTCTGTACAATTCCTTCCTCTGTGTTTATTTTTATTGTTAGACTTTTAAAGATTTTTTGGGGAAGGGGTGTCAGGGATGGAACCCAGGACTTTGCACATCCTGTACAAATGCTCCACTATGAGCTGTACTCTCAGTCCCATTTAGATATTTTGTTTTGTTTTGCCCTTTTTTTTTCAGCTATGATTTACAGTCCAGGGTGGACTTGAACTAGAGATCTACCTGCCTCAGCCTCCCAAAGACTGGGATTATAGGCATGTGCTACCATACTCTGCTTCCTCTTTAGAGATGTTGATGGCTTACTATTCAAACAATTTATTCCAGCGATGCTGTGTTTTTGTGTGTAAATATCAAACTTTCACACATATATAAATCTCTCTCCCCCTCCACGATATTATTAATAATACATTCAGAATCTTTATTGACTTTTTGCCAATTAAAAGTGAGAGATAAATGATAGTCCTTAATTAGTGGAGTATTTTCAACAAAATTCCTTATATTTCTAAGTGTTTTTACTTATAAATGCAATGTAATTCAGTTCATAAAATGTTGTGCCTGGGCTGGAGGGTTAGCTCAGTGGTTCCGGCACCTGCCTCACAAGCGCAAGGTCCTGAGTTCGATCCCCAGAAACCACATACAATGCTGGGCGTGGAGACTCACGCCCACTGGCAACCAATACCACATACCACAGTGCCAGGCGTGGTGGCTCATGCCTGTCATCCCAGCACTCGGGAGGCAGAGGCAGGAGAATTGCTGAGTTCAAGGCTTGCCTGGGCTACATAGTGAGCTCAGGGCCAGCCTGAACTACAAAGCAAGACCCTGTCTCAAAAAAAAAAAAAAAATGTCGTGCCTGCTAGGCTCTACCTGTCCTATGTAATGCTTTTTGTCATATGTGCTACTGAGTCTGAAATGAGTATTTGACCTGTGTGCTCCTTCTAACTGTATATGCTGGTGTGTGTTTATTTTGAAGGACTTCACTTAGGACGTTCCTCTGGGTGCAGTGTTTACTTTGATTGTCTCTAGCCCAGTGTGAAAAGCTGCCTGTCTAATGGGGTTTGCTTTACACTTACGGTGAAACAGTGAGTTAAACACTTGCTGTTGTAATGAATAACTCCAGCCTCACTACCATCTTTTATCCTTTCTGTTTCCCCTTCACATTCTATTGCCATTTTATTGGCTTTTTATGTACTTTGAGACTCTGGGAGCTTTATGGTCCTGTTCACTGGGTTCAGACACTTCCTTAAGACTTGACTTTCTAGTTCCCAGATTCAAGAGTGAAATGCACCATTGTTTGGGACCCTTCTATTAGGGTCCAACTATTAGGAACTCTTGCTTGTAAGAAACAGAGATTCCACTTGAATCAGGCTTTATTCAGAGTGGGGCACATGGGGTTCCCAAGAATCTGGCTGAAGGGTGTTGGCTGCTGTATGGCCAGCTCTGGGGTCCCAGATGGATGCTGAGGCATTTTGTAACTATCTATGGGGACGTGTCTGTCCCATGGGTTGCTGGGCAAGGCTGCTAGTTGATAGCAGGACCCTGAGCCACATATATCAGATGATCTCAGGATCAGGAGACAGGCTATTGTACTGTGTGAAGGGAGGAGCTTTTTACAGAGGCATAGGCAGGGTCAGAGGATCACAAGGATGTTGAGGTACCTGGAGTTGGAAGCTCTGGGAGCTGCTGCCACCAAGCCAGCCTGAGGGCAGTGGAACAGGATAGCTCTGTGGGACCAGAGGAGGGGCCTGGACAGCCTGTGTGCCTGGAAGAGAGGGAGGGAGCATCCACCTGACCAGGGTGGCCAGGGAAGGAGAGGAGCCCCGGGAGGGGCTGGGGCGGCTGGTATCTGCAGGGCTGGCTTTCTGAGGACACAGAGGGTGGCCTGGGGGATAGGGTGAGTAGTTGACACACACACACACAGTGTGTGGGTGTCTCCTGCCTTCTTGGGGTGGTTGCAGGGTGCCTGTGGTGGCTCCCAACAGCCTGTGTTCATGGGATAACATCCCGGACAGGGAGAGGAGGAAAATCTCAGAAGTCTTATTGGCACCCAGTCACCACCCCTGCTGGGTCACATGCCCACTCAACCACAGAAGGCAACCACAACTGAAAGAGCTTGCCTTAGCCAGGCACTACCCCTGCTGAACAGGCTGGGCTTTCATAGCCACAGCTACCTGGCTTGTGCCCACCAAAGGGTATCATGGGCACAACCATCCTCAGGCCTCCTCCTGCTTCCTCTTTGCTCAGGAGTTGAAGTTAATTGCCTGCTCCCCTCTGTTCTTTTTAAAAAATCAACTCTTTTTTTTTTTTGGTGGGGTGGAGGGGAGCAGGTTAGAGAACAGGGTCCAGGCTGTCTTTGAACTCGCCGTGTAGCACCGGCTAGCCTCAAACTCACAGCAATGCTCCCGCCTTGGCTCTCTGAGTGCTGGACTCTAGGCACGCACCACTACTTTGTTGAGATGAAAATTACATATGTTAACACATACCCCTTAAAATGTGTAGTTCAATGAGTTTTTGTGCACAAATTTACCCAGCTACAGAGGTGGCCGTGTTCCTACAGAGGTGGCTGAGCCTTCTTCATTCCATCCATCCACACCTGTCCTCTGCCACAGCCACGGCACTAGGGGGCTGCTCTGTCCTGCGGTGGTCTCCTACAGCTGTGTCAGGCGGAAGAGTCCAGAGTCAGTTCTTTTGGGTGGCTTCTTATGTTAGCCTCAGTGGGGCTGCAGGGCCCCAGCCATGGCCGCTCAGTGGCTAATCCTCTCTGGTGCTGACAGCCTTTCCATGGAAGCCCTGTCATATAGTGTTTGCCCCGGCCTGCCTTTCCGAAGCACTTTCTTGGCTTTTTGCTGCAGATTTTAATTTTTATTCACACGTCTGCAGTATGTAATGATCTCACTCCTCGTGGAGAGCTGGAGCATGGACAGAGCACATCTCCAGTCTTCTGGCTTCCGCTTTCCCTCTCCCTGCCCTCCCTTTCCCCATCTCTTGGTCCTTTTCCCTTTGGCCAGGATCTGTCTCCATGTTTCCTGAGATCTGTCCATTCGTTTCCAGATCCTGTCCCCTTGAAAGCTCCAGGGGTCTGATGGGCCCTCTCCTCACATCTGTGACGTAGCCTCATCCAGCATCAGGACTCCAAACACCTTCCAGAAGCCACCTAGACTGTGTCTATAGCGACCTACTTGCAGGTCCTGCTTGTCCCATCTGTCTGTCTTTCCTCTTGGTGCCGTGACAATCATAGATGCAGTACACGTGGCTTCTTCCTAGCTTTGGAGGTCAGAAGCCCTGGGGTCAGGGTGTTGCAGGTGCTGTCATCCTGGGGGGGGGGCAGGGGAATCTGACATCTGGCCTTTTTTGTCTGCTGTGGGCCACTGCATGCCCACCTGGTAGACTCTTCCTCCTTCACACCCAACAACATGGCTGCCACATCTCTCTCCTTCTGACTCTCCTGCCTTTCCTGAATGAAGCACTGGTTTTGCCTTGATTCCTATTTAGGGAACAGGAGGCCCTCCCCACTCAGTCACACTTATGACATCTCTTCTGCCTTGGGAAGTGGCATATTCTGGGGGCATGGCTATCTTGGGGACTTTATCTCACGGTGTCCAAGCAAGGCCCCGGACTGCCTTCCCCAAAGTCCTCCTGTCTCAGTCGATGGCCATAGCCAGCACTGCCACTCTCACTCTACCCCCAAGACACACCCCCAACAAAACCTCTTTTCTCCCCCCGAGACACACCACAACCTGCCCCTTCTCCTGCCTGTGCATACACAGTTTCCGCCTGGGTCAGTGCTCTGGTCTCCAGCTGTCACCCCACTGCGGCCTCCCTAGGCCTGACTGACTATCTGTGTCTTCCGGGCCTATCTCTGCCTCTCCTGCAGGAAGCAGTGATTTCCTGGTCCCTCTCTGCCCCTGCCCTGGTCCCCAGGGCTGCTGGGCCTAACCCCTCCTCCTCTGGGTCTGCTTCTTCCCCGATGCTAGTGCTATCTTCCCATCAGAGCGCTGGCTTCACCTAGGCAGGAGGATCCCTGGGGACTGTTGCTGGCTGAGGGAAGGAGGATGGTGCCCCCTGGGACCCTGGGCCAGTGTGTGCGGGGTGTGGGGAGAGCAGCACACAGGACCTGGCTGTCCTGGGGGCCTTGGGGCTCCAGGGAGCGGAGCCCAGCTTAGCACGCTATCTCTTTGGCTTCAGGAGTCCAGGGAGGAGTGAGAGGCTGGTGCAGAGAGCTGGGGCAGAGGCAGCCACACAAAAGAACAGACTCTGGACGCTTCCTCCTGACACAGCTCTAGGAAACGTGGGACAACCGCAGGACAGAGCAGCCCCCTGGTGCCGTGGCTGTGGTGGAAGACAGGTGTGGACGGATGAAATGAAGAGGGCTCTCTGGGGTGTGTTTGTGAGTGGGCTGCCTACGTGTGCTTGTGTGGACATGCCCATGTGTGAAGGTCCGGGCACCAGCTGTGCACATGAATGTGAGCTGGAAGGAGTGTGTGTGTGATGGTGGTGGTGGTTTGTGTGCAAGTGTGTGCCATTGTAGATTTATGAACATCTGTGCATGTGATTATCTCTGTGTGTGTCCACATGGGTAACTGTGTGCGTGTGCATGAGCATGTCTGGGTGTCTGTGGGCAGGTATGTGACTGCTGGTATCTGGGATGAGCCTGTCACTGTGCCCATGGGTGTTTATAAATGTGTGTAGCGTGAGTGAGTTTGTAAGCCCAGCTGTGTGTCCGTGTGCTCGGCTCTGGCATGTGCACCTGAGCTGTTCCACAAGATGGCCACACGAGCAGCTGCATCCGTGTGTTCACCATGGCCTGTGTTCCCGCTTGGCAGCCCAGCCGGGTGCCATGCAGCCCATCCTCGAGTGCTGTGCCCCTCCTGATCCCTAGGCGGTGGCCCGAGATGGCTCTGAGCAAGGACAACCCTTCTCCCTGTGGCAATCACCGAAACACCCTGTCCTCAGGCACAGCCTGGAAAGCAGCCAGCGCACAGGGACTCTTGAGCCTAGAGCCCTCTCCGCGCCCTGTGCTGTCACCAGGGCCACTTGCTCGGGTTAACTGATGGTGGGGGAAAAACCCATTAGTGGCCTGCCTCTCCCAGTCATCCGTTATCGGCGCGGACGGCAGCTTGGCTGACACGCGCTCCCTCTTCTTCACATAATTGGAGAAAGTTTTCCCATTACCCGCTGTCTCTGCGAGGCGCGTGCCTCCCGGTCCCCTCTGCGGTCGCGCGGGCTCTTTGCAGCCTCCTTAAGAGGCTGACCTAATTTCCACTCTTTGTCATTTTCTCCCCAACTCGACAGCGGTTTCTCCAGGAGCCGCTCCGAGCCCGAGCTCCTGAGCTGCGGTCACGGTCACACAGCCTCTCCTAGAAGCAGCGGTGGGGGAGGGGCTTCATCTTCAGAGGGCGTCACGGCTGTTCCTGGGGACGCCCTGCCAGGTGGGGCGCGGGCATCCTGGCTTCGCGCAGGACGAGACACAGTGTCTCCGCCCCAGGCCGGGCCCAGAGCTTTCTCCTCCTGCATAGAAGGATGCAGCTTCCCTGGGGCTCAGCTGCACCTCACCCCATCCCTGCCTTGACCTCTGGGACTCTTACTGGCCCGGAGGAGCCGCTCCCCTTATGTTCTGGGAGGCCTGGGCTCAGCTCCGCATGTGTGCACGGGCGCTACGGGGGCTACGGGGGGGTAGGGGATGCAATCACCCCAAGTCCAGGCCAGCTGGTGCCCCCAGGATGTGGCCTCCTCCCTGCCCCTCAGGTTCCTCATCTGTAAACAGGAGAGGTGACACTGTGGCCCCAACCTCACCAGGGAGGATTGAACAAGTTGATGGATCTGGTCTTTCTTTGTCTTTCTTTCTCTTTCTCTCTCTTTCTCTCCCCTGGCTCTCCCCTCCCCCTCCCTCTCCATCCCTCTCCCTCCCTCTCTCTTTTCCCCTTCCTTCCTTCCTTCCTTCCTTCCTTCCTTCCTTCCTTCCTTCCTTCCTTCCTTCCTTCCTTCCTTCCTTCCTTCCTTCCTTCTTCCTTCCTTCCTTCTTTCCTTTTTTCTTTTTTTGTTTGAGATAAGGTCTCACCATGTAGTTCAGGTTGACCTTGAACTCAAATTTACAGTGCCTCCTGCCTCAGCCTCCTGAGTCCTGGCATTGCAAGCGTGTGCTAGCATGATCCACTTTCTTTTTGCTTTTCTAAGTACTGATGGCCATGGGATGAGCCCTGGCCAATCAGAATGAGTGCTGTGGGCATCAAATGCCAGCCAGTGCTGTCCTGAGCACCTCTAAGCCTGTTCATACCATGCAAGCATATAGACACCCAATACTCGTGTGTGTAGAAGTGTTCACAGGTGCTCATGTGTACACACACATACGCATATCATCTCAGGGACATATACATGACACTCTACAACACACACACACATGGATGTACACACACACACACATAGAGGCACGTGAGTGCACGCGCACCCTGCTGTGATCAACAGCCCTTGGGATGATCTGAGGCCCCTGCTTGTTGCCTGCCAGGGGCCGGGAGACTCCCTGACATGGGCTGGCTGCTTGGGTTCACATCCAGCCCCAGGGGCTGGCAGGTGCCCACTGCCTGGCTGAGCCCTGGCCACTTCTTGTGAGGCTGGGGTAAGAGACTGTGGAGGCCACACACCCCTGGCAGCCCTTGGTCCTGAAAGTACTGCACCTCTGCTGAGTGTGGCTCCCTCTGCCCGGGGCAAAGACATCAGCCGGCACACAGAGGCGTTCTGGAAGTGACAGGTGCTTCTTAGCTCCGGGCGTGCCCCAGGCCCCTCCGAACTGACGGCTGTGGCGGCCCCTGCTTCCTAATTAGGGAGGAGGTGGGAGGGAGCCAGAGGTGAGGCCACTTGTTCCAGCTCAGCCCAAAGGCAGGAAGGGATATCGTGAGGGTGATGCTGGGAGAATGCGCATGCTGGTGTGTGTGTGTGTGTGTGTGTGTGTGTGTGTGTGTGTGTGTGTTTGACATAAGGAGAAACACAAGAGACACAGAGACAGAGAGACAGAGAGACAGAGGTGTAGATACAGAGAGAGGGAGAGGGAGAAACAGTGAGAAAGAGACTTAGAGAAGGAGAGAGAGAGAGACCAAGATGAAGAGGGTGGGAGTCAGAGGCACGGACCGAGCAGGATGAGAGACACAAAGAGAGGAGAGACAGAGACAGGGAGGGAGGGCGTATGTCTAGGGTTGTTTGAACGGCTCACCCTGGTCTCCAGCAACTCATCGCTGGGCTGGACCCTCTGCCACAGGGACACACCCACAGGGTCTCAGCCTCCTGGCCCCCAGTCTGGCCCCATGCTGAGCTCCCCCCGTATCCCAGGGCCCAATGCCCACATTGTGGACCTGGCAGGCATCATGGCAGTGAGGTCCCTCTGCAGACCCCTCCAGTGCACAGGCCCTTCTCTAGGGACCCTATAGAGTTCTTGTTCCAGTCCAGGGGCTTGTGTCTCATCCTGGGTCTTGCCAGGTGATCACATCACGTGCCCTGGACATTTCATGAGTGAGACACTGTCAGCTGAGGGCCCCCCTTAGGGGGACAGGGCAGGAGGTGCTGGCAAGGTTCCCAGGAGTGGAGAGTGGGGTGGGGGTCAGCTCTCTAGGAAGGGAACTTGCTCTGAGTGTGGCTTCTTTGTTCTCAGGAGGATGGAAGAAGCAGGCGTTGGAGCCCAGAAGGATACCAGTGGGGTAGGGCCCGAGAAGAGGTCTGATGCTAGGGCAGAGACAGGGGCCTAGGCCTGCACTTTGCACTCTGGTTAGTCCTAGGGGCTGAGCTGCACACTGATGCCCTGCAGTGCTCCTGGGGCTGGGCTTGGGGCAGAGAGCTGGGGCCCTGCTGGGGTGGGAAGAAGTGAGACATGGCCGGCCACCAGCTGCCAGGGCCACACATGTGGCTGGACCACAGAACCCAATGTGTCCCCTGGTGGAACCCAGGGTCCAGTGCTGCTACTGAACCACACACCTGGAGTGGGGGAGCTCCTAGGTGTGACTTCCTATGTCTTCATCTTCCCATGGCTGCCCGGTGTGCCAGGCCTTCTCTGCAGATCTGCAGGCTAAACAAGTGAGGCTGCATTGGCACACTGGCCACTGCCAGTCTGTTGCCCTTTTGTTCTTGGACAAAGTCTAGGGGCCACCCAGCCTTTTGAAGCCCTTCTCCTTTTTAAAATTGAATTATTTATTCATACATTTTATATACACATTATGATCACACTCAATGTTGAGGATTTGTGCCAGTATATGACACGACTTAATTCTCGGTTTTCCCCATTCTCTACCCACCCTACAACCCACCCCTATATACATATGTTTTATTTTTTAACATCATATTTTTCTTTCCCCTTTTTACTTACCCCTACCCTTTTCCCTTTTGAATTTTTCTATTTCACATTATCTATCATACACTGTAGAACTAATTTACATCTTCAGATTCTCATACCAGAGAAAAGATATGGTATTTACATGTCTGTGACCTGTTTATTTCACTTATAAGCATGACCTCAAGGTGTGTCCATTGGAGTACAAATGACTCAAACTTATCATTCTTTATGGCAGAGTAATACTCCATTTAAAATACATACATCTTCTTTATCCAGCCTCTAGTTGATGGGCATTTGGGTTGTTTCTAAGATTTGGCTATCACAAACTGAGCTGCTATGAACATGGATGCACATATGTCTTTAAAATATGATTCTTTTAATTCTTTCATGTTTATTCCTAGCAGGGGAATAGCAGGGTCAAATGGGACCTCCAATCCTAGTTTTCTGAGGGATCTCCATACTGATCCCCACAGTGGTTGCACAAGTCTACATTCCCACCAACAGTAGAGAAGGGTTCCTTCCTCCCCACAACCTTGCCAGCACTTTTTACTGGTTAATTTCATAATAGGAGCCATTTTTTGTGGAGTGAAATGAAATCTCAGTGTTGTTTTCATCTGCATCTCTTGAATTAAAGCCTTTCTCTTGCCCAACAGGAAAACTGGGCAGGGCAGAGCTCTGTGGGAGGCACAGAGGGGCCCTAGACTCATGCCAAGCTCTGACACCTGCCCAAGATCCCTGCTGCTGGGCACACTTTCCAAGGTGATGTCCTGCCCAGGCTGGGGGTCCACAGCTGACAATGGATATTTGGGGGCTCAAGCAGGCCAAATTGGGTATCCTGCCTTCTCTCTTGCTCATTTCTTCCCTTTCTCTCTCTCTCTCTCTGTTTTATTAATATTTATTTGTGATACATACTTACATTCATTCAGAGGAATTTTTACATGTATCAGATCTCAACCATTTTACTGCCCACTGCCTTCGCTGCCCCTTCCCTAGTCCTCTCCCCATCTTCACAAACTCTACTCCCTCTTCCTACCATCTCTCTTTTATTTTGCTCTTTAAATTTTTTATTCTTTGAATATCTCATGTTAGAGCAACCAGCTGTGCAATACTGATGCATGTATGTCTGATTTATTTCACTTAGCATCATGGTCTCAAGGTGCATCCAGTTTCCTATAAAGTGCTCAAATGTATCCTTCCTTAGGTCTCTCTCTTTATATATATGTATATATATGTGTATATATACACACATATATATATGTACATATGTATATATATGATATTTTCTTTATCCATCCACGTGTTGATGAGCATAGAGGCAATTTCATTAATTTAGCTATTGTGAATTGTGTGACTATGAACATGGGTGTGCATGGATCACTGTAATATGATGTCTTTGACTTTTTCTGGAAGATTCCTAGATAAAGTATTCCTGGGCCAAATAGAATTTTTTAAAAAATTTTTTTATCCTAGAGGATATCAGAAAATGGAAAGACATCCCTTGTTCCTGGGTAGGGAGAACGAACATCGTTAAAATAGTTATACTCCTACAACTACTACACAGATTCAATGGAATTCCAATTGAAATCCTAACACTATACTCCACAGAGCTAGAGAAAATTCATCTGGAACCACAAGAGACTTAGAATAGCAAAAGCAATTCTAAGTAACCAGGACATGGCAGGGGGTACTACGATCCCCAACTTAAAACTGTACTATAAAGCCACTGTGCTAAAACAAACAAACAAACAAACAAACAAAAAACTGCATGGTACAGGCAAAGTAACAGACCTGAGGATCAGTGGAATACTTTAGAAGATCCAGAAACAACTCCAGATACGCTAAGCCACCTTGTCTTTAACAAAAGAGCCAAACATCCTCAATGGAAGAAAGACAGCCTCTTTAACAAATGGTGCTTGAAAAACTGAGATTTAACCTGCCAAAAACTAAAGCTAGACCTATCTCTTTCATCATGTACTAAACTAAAATCACAATAGATTAGAGACCTAAACATTAAAACAGAAACAATAAAGCTGCTGCAAAACAAGTTAGGTAGAACTCTTGGAGACATTGGCTTAGGCAGAGACGTCATGAACAAAATCTCTACAGCACAAGAACTAGCAGAAAGAACCAACAAATGGATCTCATCCTACTAAAAAGCTTCTGCACAGCAAAAGAAACCACTGGTATAGCTAAAAGACAACCAACAACATGGGAAAAAATCTTTACTAGTTGTTTCTCAGGCAAAGGGCTACTATCTAGAATATATAAAGAGCTTAAACAAATCAGTCCCCGCAAGTTTAAAGACCCAATTAAAAATGGTTGTCTGAAATGAACAGACACTTCTCAGACAAAGAAATCAAAGCAGGCAAGAAGCATATGAAGAAATATTCAACATCACTGGTCATTTGAGAGATGAAGATGAAAACAACACTGAGATTCCATCTTACTCCACAAAGAATGGATGCTATTGTAAAATCAACCAGCAATAAATGCTGATGAGGCTGCGGGGAGAAAGGAACCCTTCTCCACTGTTGGTGGGATTGTAGACTTGTGCAAATATTGTGAAAATCAGTGTGGAGATTCCTCAGAAAACTAGGATTAGATGTCCCATTTCACCCTGCCCTTCCCCTGCTAGGAATATACTCGAAGGGATTAAAAGAATCATATTGTGAAGACTTATGTGCATCCATGTTCAGAGCAGCTCAGTTTGTGATAGCTCTATCTTGGAAACAACCCAGATACCTATCAACTGGAGACTGGATAAAGAAGATGTGAATTTTTTTTTTTGAGACAGGGTCTTGCTTTGTAGTTCAGGCTGGCTCTGAGCTCACTATGTAGCCTAGGCAAGCTTTGAACTCAGCAATCTTCCTGTCTCTGCCTCCTGAGTGCAGGGATTACAGGCGTGAGCTACCACGCCTGGCACTGTGGTATACGGTACTGATTGTTGGTATTGATTATTGGTGGGTGTGAGTCTCCACGCCCAGCATTGTATGTGGTTACTGGGGACTGAACTCAGGACTTTGCACTTGTGAGGCAGGCGCCAGAACCACTAAGCTAACCCCTCAGCCCCCAAAGATGTGATTTTTAAAATAATAAAGTGGAGTATCGCTCTGCCATAAAAATGACAAGTTTCATTCATTTATGTGCAAATGGGCACACCTTGAGGACACACTAATAAGTGAAATAAATAAATCACACGTAAATACCATATCTTTTTTCTGGTATGAGAACCTGTAGATGTAAATGAGTTCTAGAATGTATGATAGATTTTGTGAAATAGCAAATATTCAAAGGGAATGTGGGAGGGGAAAGTCATGAGGGGAAAGAATAAATATGATTTGAAAAGAAAAAGAAAAAAACATGTATATAGGAGGTGGGGGGTTGTGGGGTGTGTAGGGATATGAGTAAAAATGAAAATTAACTCGTGTCATATACTGGTACAAATTCCCCAATGTTGAGTGTGATTATGAGCTGTATATAAAATGTACCAATAAGAGAACTCAATTAAAAAGATTTTTAAAATCCTTATTAATATTGTTTGCAGAACATATGTTACATTCATCTTGGGGAGCTGGTGCCTGGGTGTGCACATCTTAATCCTCTTACTGCCCATTCTTCTTTCCTTCCTTGCCTCTCCTTCATCTCTTGATTCCTGTCCCATGTGCAAAAACCTGTTTCCCTGTTTCATAAATCTACCCTATATTTTGCTCTTTATTTTATTTATATTTTGGGTTTCTCTATTTTCGTTTTCTGAGGATCTCCATACTGAATTCCACAGTGGTTGTACTAGTTTACTCTCCCACAGCAGGAGGACTTGGCACTGGCTCTTCATGAGTCCTTGGTGGTGGCCATTGTTTCTGGAGTAAATGGAATCTCAGCATTATTTTGATTTGCATTTCTCTAATGGCTAGAAACAATGAGCATTTTTCAATTTCTTATTGGCCATTTATATGTTTTCATTTTAGAAGTGTCTATTTGTTTCAATTGCATATTTTTCAATTGGGTCTTTTATTTCAGGGGGTTAATCTTTCTGAGCTCTTTATATCTTCTAGATGGTAGTTCCTGGTTTAAGGTTGTCTCTTCTTCTGTTGGTTGCTACCTCTGCTATGCAGAAAATTTTAATTTGATATGATCCCATTTGTTGATTCTTGGTATTATTTCTTCTGCAATTGAGGTTCTATTTAGAAAGTCCTTGCCTATGCCTATGTCCTCAAGACTCCCTGTAGACTCAGGAATGAATGAAGTTGAGACTCTAAATAGCCCAGAGAAACAATGAATCAAAATTGAAGAATAGATAAGATTGCAAACTCTCAGATAAACTTACCAAAAGAAGGAAAAAAGACTAAAATCAGAGCAATTAAAAAACAAAAGGGGAAATCAAACAGATACTGCCAAGATCTAGAGGGTTATAATAAACTACAGAGAATCAAGAAAAAATGAATAAGTTCTTAGATGTATGAATTATCAAAATTGAATCAAGAAGGTATAAAAACCGTGATAAACTAAAAACAGGCAACAAAATCGAGGGAGTAATAGAAACCCTGACAACTAAGAAAAGCCAAGGTGCGATAGAACCCCTAGTGAATTTTATAAGAATATCAAGGATGACCTAACGTCAATACTCCTTTAAGCTCTTCCACAAATTTCAAGACAAGAAGCACTGCCAAATTCACTCCTTGAAGTCAGCATTAGCATGATACCAAAACTGGACAAGACTTACACAGAAAAAGAAAACTATAGGCCATGTCCTTGTGAACGTAGATGCAAAATCCTCAACAAGACATTGGCAAACAGAATTCAACAAATCACTAAAAAGATCACACATCCTGACCAAGTTGGCTTCACCCCAGGGATGCAGGGATGGTTCAACATACACAAATCAATAAATGTAAAACGTAATATAAGCAGAAGGATAAAAAACACATGGTCACCAAGCATGGTGGCTCACGCCTGTAATCCCAGCACTCGGGAGGCAGAGGCAGGAGGATTGCTGAGTTCGAGGCTTGCCTGGGCTACATAGTGAGCTCAGGGCCAGCCTGAACTCCAAAGTGAAACCCTGTCTCAAAAAACAAAAAACAAAAAAACAGATGGTCATCTCTATATGTGCAGAAAAAACATTTGACAAAATTCACATCCATATATGATAAAAAAAAAACTCTGATGAAAATAAATGGAGAAAAACTGTACCTCAAGCTAATAAAAGTCAGGGCTGGAGATATAGCTCAGTGACACCATGCCTGTTTGGGAAGTGCAAGGTCCTGTGTTTGATTCCCAGTACCAGAAAAACACCAATAAATACGTTTTTGACAGCTTACTTCCAATGTCATACAAAATCCACTAAACTCCTCTAAAATCAGGAACAAGACAAGGATGCCATCTATTACCACTCCTGTGTGACACTGTACTCAAAGCATTAGCCAGTGCCATCAGGCAAGAGAAAAAGTAAAAGGGATATTAAGGGGAAATAGGTCAAATTATTCTTATTTGCAAATAACATGACCTTTTACATAGAAGACCCAAAACCTCCACCAGAAGAATTTTAAAACTAATAAGCAGGGCCGGAGGGTTAGCTCAGTGGTTCTGGCGCCGGCCTTGCAAGTGCAAGGACCTGAGTTTGATCCCCGGTAACCACATATAATGCTGGGCGTGGAGACACGCCCACCAACAATCAACACCGCTTACCACAATGCCAGACGTGGTGGCTCACGCCTGTCATCCCAGCACTTGGGAGGCAGAGACAGGAGGATTGCTGAGTTCCAGGCTTGCCTGGGCACCATAGTGAGCTCAGGGCCAGCCTGAACTACAAAGCAAGACACTGTCTCCAAAAAGCAAAAAAAAAACAAAAACAAAACAAAAAAAAAACTAATAAGCAAATTCAACAAGTGGCAGGTTGTAAAATAAACACACAAAACTCAATTCCTGTACACCAATCGTGAATCCAACAAATTCAACAAGTGGCAGGATGTAAAATAAACACACAAAACTCAATTCCTAAACACCAATCGTGAATCCATGAGAAAGATACCAGAAAAAAAATCCCACTCACAGTAACTGCAAAAAATTCTAAATAGCTAGGAATTAACATAACCAAGGAAGTAAAAACTGTAGTGCTCTGAAAACAGAGATTGAAGTTTGTTCTTGATTGGGCAGAGCCAGTCTTGTCAAAATGGCTATATTACCAAAAGCCATATGTATATTTATATATTATATAAAATATATAAAATAATATATATTTTAGAAATATATTCACATTTATTTATTTATTTATTTATTTATTTATTTATTTATTTAATGCAATTCCAAAAATGCCAACAGCATGTCTAACAGAACGTTAAAATCCTGGTATTTGTGTGGAACCAGAAGAGATAAAATAGCCAGAGTAATCCTGGGCACAAGAGAAAAGTGGAAGTTGTCATTGTTCTGGATTTGAAATTATTACAAAGCTACAGTGATGAAAACAGCACAGCACTGGCCCAAAGCAGACACAATGACCACTGGAACAGAAAAGAGGGTAAAGAAACAACCCCACACACATTCAGCCTTCTCATTTTTGACAAAGGGCTCAACACCATCTGCTGGAGGAAAGGCAGCCTTTTTAACAATGGTGCTGGGAACTGGTTACCCAAGAGCAGAAGAAAGGAGGTAGACCAGGGGTGGCGAACCTATGGCCTGAGTGCCACCATGGGGCTGAGTTTGCAAAGAGATGAGGTAATTGTGCTGAAGAGTGGTGCTGGGCGCTGGAGTGGTAGGAGCTGGGTGGAAGGCGGGGACCCCTGGGTTTGAAGCCAATCTCCCGCCCCCTCCTCATTACTGCTTCACATCTCCCTGTTCTGCATGGACTTCACTGCCCTTTGGGGCCACTGGACCTGACCTGATGTGCGCACCACCCCTGACTAGCAGGGCTCCAGCTCCTTCTCTCTTCCGTGAACAGACACTGTGCAAAGGCGCCACTGTGTTGGGGTAGGTGTCAGGGCTCACAAAGGCAGCCTGCAGCACCAGCCTGGCACCTAGTGGAAGCAATATTCTGTTGCCTGTGACCCTGGCCCTGCAGGGTTAGCTGGGTCCCTCAAGCTCCTTCGAGTGCTTGGTCTCCTTACCTGTGAAGTTAGGGGTGCTCGGGTCTGTCACAGGGATCCTGAGGAAAAAGAGACGCTTGCGAAGGTCAAGCACACAGCATCAGGTGATTTCAGCCACAGGTAGTCTGGCTTCTGTGTGGGCCACTGGGGTGTGGTCTTGGGCTAGACTGTTCATGGGTTCTATGGTTTTATACAAATACTCTGCAGAATGGGCAGGGTTTCCTGGGGTTGGTGACAATCAAGGGACTGACAGAGAGCATGTTCACTTAGGAGATGGGGGCTTTGAAGCCAGGGGTCTTAGACACCAGTCACCTGGTTAGTCTAACGGGAAAACTGAGGCCCAGGCCCTTAACATGGATTGGACTGTTTGAAGCTCCCATGAGAAGGCTGATCCCAGTTTTTCCAGTTCTTGGAAAGTCCCTCTCAGGAGGCTGAAACATGAAATCCTTGAACACCTTTGTTAACAGCTGCCCACTCTTTACAGACAGGTGGCCACACAGAGACTGTGGTTCCATGAAGCAGAAGGCTGGGCACAGCTCCACCTGCCACTGTCCAGCTGAGCAATCCCGGCCCTCAGTTTCCCCATGTGTAAAACCAGCATACCTGTGGGAAGACCCACAGGCACTGGCATTCTGAGAGCCAGGTAGCACGTGCGTGTGCAGGGAAGCACATACAGGCACACTCACACACAGAACCCTCAGGGAAGTCAGCTGTCAAGCGCTGTGTTTTAAAATGTGCCTATTTATTTGGCTTGTCTGTGAGCTCTTGCCTTGGCTGCCTTTATAAATATTTATCAATGTTGTCGCACTGACATTTCCTGGGAGGAGGTGGGAACAGGAGAGGAGAGGAGAGGAGAGGAGTGAGTGTCAGGGGGAAGCCGACAGGCAGAGGGGCAGGTGTGCAGGGCACAATCCAGCCCTGGAGGAGGAGGGGCTGGCTCACTCCCAGGGGCCGGGGGCTGACCTGCTGGGGTTCAAAAGAGGAACCCAGCTTCCAAGGATCAGTTAAGGATGAACCAGACCACGAAGAATCCTGTACCTTCTGCCGTGGCTCAGCACCTTGGACAAGGCCTTTGCATCACACTGACTTGTTAATAAATGTGGCAGGTTAGAGCCGTACTCCCACCCCGGGAAGTGGGGGTGGGACCTGGACTTTCATCTTGAGTACATCCTCAGCCTTTAAAATATTTTTTTTTACTTAAGACATTAGCTGTCTAAGTAATTGTCCTAGCTGGGCTTGAACTTGTGATCCTCCCGCCTCTGCCCCCCTGGAATGCCAGGATTGCAGGCTACTGGGCTCATCTTGCACACATTTTGAGTATTCACGTATTTAATCCTTACCAGCAACTGTGACACAAAGGCTGTTATCTTCACTTTACAGATAAGGAGAGAAAGACTCCTAGATCAGTTATCTTCCCACAACTGGCAGCGGAGTCACAGGTCGTCCCCACGGTCCTTCCTGGCTGTCCTGGACGTATCACTGTCTCTTCAACAAACACTCCTTGAAGGCTACTCCACACTCAGCCCACCCTGACGCTTCTGGGGCAACAGAAGTGACCAAGACAAAGCCTTTGACCTTGGGGAGCTCAGGACAAGTCAGCCATGAGGATGTTGCCATGGGCAAGCGTTCAGGTAGCTAACAGGAGGCAACTGAATCCCAGGCCAGCTCAGCAGTAGCTGGCCGATCTTGGCTGGCCCAGGGAAAGGAGCACCTTCAGTCTGGAGAGAAAAGGAGAGGTGGGACGCAGATAGATGGAGTTAGGGGCCCTCAAAGAGGAATCTGCAGTACTGAAGCTGAAAAACAGAGCAATTGGACACTGTATCAGCTACCTTTGCTGTATAACAAAATGCCCCAAAGCTTCATTGTATGCATAGCTGCCATTCATGTATCACATCATTCTGCTGTGGGTTCAGTTGCTCTTCCTGGACTGGCTCACAAAGCTGGTATCTCAGCTGGGATGGGAACAATCTTACAGGTCTCCCCCTTCCAGCAGGACAGTATGAGCTTCCTCATACTTTGGTCCCAGGGGCACAGGAGTGAGATTGGAACACATTATGCTGTTGCAGTGTATTCTATTGGCCACAGAGGCAGAACTGTCTGCAAAAATCACAAGGCGAAGAGCATAGAAAGAAAGGTGGGAATTGGAGTCATTTCCTGCCTCTACTTACAGATCACATGTGAATATGAAGGTTGGGGAGCAGCTGAAGTTAGTTAGGGGTACAGCTACATTGGAAATGTGGGTGGAATCTCAAGAAGAAATGATAAGTAAGGTTTTGCAATTTGGTGTCCAGCTGGGTCCTCTCCATGCTGGGGCTCTGTGGTGGCCCCAGAGTCCCTGTGTGCCAGCTCACAGCTTCACAGTCACTCCCTGATGCTGCTGAGCTCTTCCAGCCCTCTCTCCCCAGCAGTGGCCACAGAGCCTGTTCCCTGCTGGCTGGACTGGATATCTGCTCACCCCCAGCCTGGTGAAAGCAGGGCCAGGGTCAGCTCAGCCGAGAGGACATGGGTTTTGGACCCAGCAGTGAGGTCACAGGGGCTGCAGGAGACACACGGTGGGGGTCACAGCAGCAGAGCACATGTGCACACAGGCCTCGGTAACAGCTCTGGAGCACACCTGTGGGAGTGACCTTGCCCAGGTGCATGGTCAGGGCTGGGTAAACTGTGGCATTCTGCAGCCACCCGCCACCATCACCACACCGGATGGCCACACAGCACTGCCACCTTGCAAGCAGTGGGGAGGGAGCCTGGGTGAGACTTCCACACGGTGCTGTTTAGGTGGGGTGCAAATGCCCAGAGCTGTTCACTGGAGAGGACGCCATGTGACAGCGGCACCTGGGGAGTGAGAAGGTGGAAGGGAAAGGGAGAGGCGAGAGGAGAAACTCTCAGGGCCAGGATGTCCCTGGCTATGATGGAGGAGGGCACACCAGAGGCCACGGTGCACACATGCGTGCACACATGCACACAGGCTCACACAAAGCAATCACAACTCTAATGCCAGGATTTTAACCATGAATCTAATAAAGTTAGTCTAAAATTTATGTAGACGAAAACTGTGTAAATAGAAAAAGTTGTTTTGAAAATACCGGGGTCCAACTCACCCAGATAAATGTGAGTGCGTGTAGCAAATCCACAGTCATTCAGAGAGAGTGAGACAGAGAGATAGAAAGACAGATAGACAGACAGACAGACAGAGAAAAGCAGAGAGAGACAGAGACAAAGACAGAGAGACAGAGGCAGACAGAGCGAGAGAGACAGAGAGACAAAGACAGACACAGACAGAGACAGACAGAGAAACAGGCACAGAGAGACCAGCGGAGCTTAGAGACAGAACACAGCTGTCAAAACACTCCCAGCCCTATGCCTGAAGCTATTTCATAAGTCCAGGGCCTTGGCCCAGCATTCATATGGAGAGTGTTGAACTCCGATCTGCCCCTCTCCCTCCCAGGGTGGTGATGGGACACAGGATGCACCCCAAAGATACCAGACTGGCTGGTGCTTGGGTTAGTCCAGCGCAGGAAAGAAACAGGCACAAAAAATAAAGTCACGGGCTTGCTTCCAAAGCCTGATGATGACTGCAGCCAGACAAAGGAGGGAAGTCAAGGAAAGCTTCCTGGAAGAGGCGGCTTTGCTGGGGAGTGTCTGTGTACAGTCTATGGAGTGCTGTGGGGTGCCCAGGCTCCTGTCCTGGGTCAGGGGGGTGGGGCCAGTCTTGAGAGGCAGCGGGTCCCACTGCGCTGGTGAGCAGGCAGCGTTTCACCCAGGACCACCCTGTGGGCAGCCTTCTTCTCCTTGTGGCCTCAGAATCTAAAACAGATTTTCACCAGAGAAATTGAGGCCACGAGCGATAAGGCGGCTCATGGAGGACACAGGAAGAGTATCTCTCAGCATCTGGATGAGCTGCGGCTGTGACCTGGCCTCCACGGCCCCGGTGTCCTCAGGGGTCACAGCGCCTCACTTCACCAAGTGAGCAGGGCCTGGAGTTTAAGCAAAGCTGCTTGTGTGAGTTTAAATACTGTCATTGATTATTGTAAGTGGGCTTATGAGCCTTATCGGCTTAGATTTGTATCTTCAGGAGAGCTGTTCATCTTAAATAAATATGTTTTTAATAATCTCTGAGTATTTATGGAGCATAAAGCTGTCAGAGCCAACGGAGACCAGGATTCCTGGAGTCACTTACTGTACACGGCCCGGGCGTCGATTCATTATGAGAACGGGCTCCCAGCAGGACAGCCGCTGTGGCAAGCGGAAGACCTGGGTGATTATCATCGCCGAGGAGTTTTTAATAAGCCGGTGTTGGTTATTTAACCTACAATAACCACTTAATAAACATAGTAAATTACTTGCAGGTTGGAAATATCTCCGTTCCTCCTGGCTCCTTTGAGGACCACCTGTGCCCCGGGCTCCCCACCAGGGTCTCACTTCCCATCCTGCCCAATCCTCCACTGAGCTGGCCCCAAGGGAGGCCCATGGCCTGGGGGTTGGGTGGGGCCTGGAGGAAGCAGGGCTTGGCATGATTGGTGCCACCCTCCAGGTTTCCACCCACAAGCTGGTCCCCTGGGTGTCCCTTGGCTGTCCGCATATGCATTTGCCCACCACTGATGCTCCCCATGCTGTGAGGACAAGTCTCCTGTGAACTTTTTAACTCTTAAGAGTCCCCTGCTGCTACCACCACTCACTGATGACTCCGATCTGTCATTTACTGAGGAACTACTATGTGCTGGGTGTCACAGGCCATTTCACACATCCCTAGGCATTTTATCCTCCCACCAAACTACGGGGCAGGAATGATTAGTATTTCCTCTTCCAGATGAGGGAACTGAGGCCCAGTCACTTGCCCAAGTGAGTTATGTGTGTGTGTTCCCTGTCATGAGCACACTCACACGTCTCCAGGAGGGTAGCACTGAACCCGCAGAGTGGCTTGGCTGGTCAAACGATCCCATACATGTGGCCTATGTCGTAGCTGTTTCAGGCTGTATTGTAGTTTGGATCTGCCAAGTCCGCAGAGACTCAGCTGTGGAAGGCTTGCTCCTGGGCAGTGCACTATGGGAGTGATGGAAATATTAGGGGCTGGGGCTTATCACAGGAACTAGGTCCCTGGAGGACTGGCCTTGAAGGGTTCACTGGGCTGCTGGGCTGTCCTCTCTTACTTCCTGACTCCATGAGTGAGTAGCCTGGCTCTACTGTGTTCTGTCCCACCCTGGCCCAGAGCAGTGGGCCACGAGGCTGGTGACTGCCTTTCACCAGCAGGGATTCTCTCACAGTGGCAGGGAGTAGCCCAGGCCTCTAAGCAAATGTTGTAGCTGGGGTTTACAAGGGAGAAGATTTAATACAGGACACATAATTTCTAGGAGTATTCTATAATATTCACCCAAAAATCATATGCAGAGGGCTGTTCAGCAGGGATTCTCTCAGTGGCAAGGAGTAGCCCAGGCCTCTAAGCAGTTGTAGCTGGGGTTTACAAGGCAAAAGATTTAATACAGGACACATAATTTCTAGGAGTATTCTATAATATTCACCCAAAAATCATATGCAGAGGAGCCCAATAGACCTGTCCACATGCTAGAGACACGAAGAAGGGCCTGGATCCCAGGGTAGGGTCCCGCACAAGTCCAGCCAGAGGCCTAGAGCCCACGGCAATGTCTTCTCCAAGTCCCTCTTGAGGATCTGCCCCAGGAAGGCCCAAAGGCCAGTGGGGGAAACTGGAGAGTCTGGGCCAGTGGGGTGAAGGATCTGAGTCCCCAGGGGGAGGGGTTGGCACTGGAGCTAGGAAGTGATGCTTGAGGCGAAGACCAGGCAAGAACAGCAGCCATTCCCAGTGACAGTGAGGATCCGACTTCCTCTGGCCGTGAGAAAAGCCCAGTTTGTGTCAGGAAAACCAGCCATGGGGAGCTTCTCCAGGAAAATCAACTGCACACCGTCTTCCCTTCCAGTTCTCCTTTTATGCTATGGCAAACAAGCCTCAGGTGGGTCCTCTGTGCTCAGAAGCGCACTGACTCAGGTCGGCGGGGCGTTCCAAGTTGACCATTAGTTAATGCACCACAGCAGATATCCCAAACTATGTGGCTGGAAGGACACATACTGTGGGTTCCAAGCCTAAAGCTGGGTTAACACTGGTTGTGTCCTCAGACACCAGGTGCAGGTCTCTCCTCACAGAGGGACATGGATCCCACTGGGGCCCCACTCTCATGACCTTGTCTAACCCTAATCCACTCTGAGGAACCCCTCAAGGGCCAGGCCTCACCATACGGATGAGAGAACACGAAGTTCATCCTAAAATGATAAAGGCTCTCTGTGGGGTCCCTCTGGCCCCAGGGCTGCATGGCCAGGGTGTAAGGTGGGCTGGGGCTGAAGTCTCCGCAGGTCTCTTGCTCTATGTCTGGGGACCAACACTGACTATCAGCTGAAGTGTCCTGGCCAGGGCCCCGAGGTGGACATTGGCAATTAGTTTGCCCAGGATGTTTGGCCAGCTGGCTTCCCTGGGGCCCGGAGCAGGACCTACAGGCTACAGTAGGGGAAGGACCAGACTGGAGGAGACCTCAGGGGCTCTTCTTGTATTGAAAAAATTGTGTGTGAGAATGTGTGACACACGAGGGACAGAGAGCGGGATGACATGTCACTCCTGCTCTGGGGCTCCATTTCTCTGCCACTCCCTCTCTCCCATTCCCTGTGCTATTCTTCCTCCTCTTCACCACCTCCCCCCCAGCTTTTAAGCTTTCTTCTTATTTGCAAACTGGATTACAGAACACAATCACACCTCGGTGCCCAATTGCTTTGAAACGCATTGAAACTGGTACCTGGCCCAGGTAGAGGGGTGTGTTTTGTTGTGCACTGTGCTTGTGACTGGATGCCTGTCCCCTGGGAGCACCTTGTTTGGGGTCTTGTCCTTGCTCCCAGAGCCAGTGAATGGTGAGTACTGAGTACCCAGGCCTAGCCAGAGCTGTGCCACAGGTTAAAGAACTGAGGACCGCTCAGACTGACGAGCAGGTGAGTGCAGAGTCCTGCCGTCCACACCGCCCATGGCTGCCACAGGATGAGGGGCTGAGCTCACCACACTGTTCTCCGCAGACCCACCTGGATGGCAGCAGTAGCCACTGCTGCTCAGGCTTGCTGGGGTTCTAGGCCCTCAAGTGGAGTCAGGCCCGTGTCCTCTTCTGTGCTGAGACTGTCCCTGGACCCCATCTCTGAGACACCCCATCACTGAGTGTGTCACAGACAAACTGTGTTCAGTGGGGTGTGTGTGTGTGTGTGTGTGTGTGTGTGTGTATAAGCCTGTGGATGGGAGAAGTCTCTCTTCCTATCTTTGTTTCTTCTCCCAGAGAGAAAACACAATGGCTTCTGGGGCTGTTTCTGTCAGGGGCAGCACACTCAGGTCATTTCTGGGCCACATAATGCTGTACCTTCTAGGGGTAGGTGGGGTGGCCAGCCATGGTGGCTCTGTGGCCCTGACAAGGCACTGAGCCCCAGTGGGGTCCAGATGCACCTGCCTCCCTCCCCTCTGCCCTTCCCTTCTCATGTTCTAACATGGGATGGGGAGGTGGCACGTGCCACTGCACAGCTGGGGGAGATCAGAGTGACCCGGAGGACACATGGAGACCCGAGTGGTGTCCCAAGGTGTGAGGGACACTTGTGCCCACCTCCTTGGCCCTGCAGCCAGGGAGGGCTTCTCCTTGGAGCCAACTCTGCCCACTCATTGACTAGGACAAGGTGCTGGCACAGAAAGGGCAGATGTCAGGTGAGAGTGGAGGGGTCCATAGCCAAGACTGTACAGGGTCTCCTTCTCCTGCACCCAGGAGCTCCCCAACTTATATCACTTTGGGGCCTGGTAGTTTCTGGGGTTGTGGGGACCCAGAAGTGTACTCTTTCAATGTCACATCTTTTCTGCCCCAAAGGGTGAGAATGAATGGGTGGGGCTGAGCCACTCCAGATGGTCTGTGTCACAGCCACACCTTGTGGTCACAAGGTCAACAACTGCAGTCATTTTCAGCACAGTATCAGACACATCCACCCTGGGGTAACTTCCTCTCATGGGGTTCTTGCTTATTAGGGAAAAGAACCTTCCCATCCATCCCTCAGGATCATCCTTGCCCCCATCTGCTTTCAAGCAGGACAGGAGGCTGTGACTATGCAGCATTTTATGCTTCAACCATGGAAGGCAGATTCCACCTCAGGGAAGGGGGGTAGTTGGGAACACACTAGGCTGGGTCTTGTAGGTTGAAGTTCAACATTTCAGGAACAGAGAGGACTGCATAGGCTGAGTAACAGTGTGAGAAAGATCATAAATGGCTTCTGACGATAGTAAAGGATTGGAGGGTCAGAGTGTGATGACAGGAAGCAGGATGGGGAAGAGAGTGGCTGGGGTGACTTTGGGTTCTCAAGAGACACAGATTTCCCACTGTGGGTTGTGGCAATTCACCCAGTTTTCCCACTGGGCACGGGACTCCCAGCTTGCCCCCTTGCAGCTTTCCAACATCTCCAGCAAGTTTCCCTGTCCCCAGAACCGCAGAGTTCCCAGCGCCCCTGTGAGCATGGCTCACCCGGCAGCTCTCACCTGCCTCCTGAGGCTGTGAAAGTCAAGGTGGAGGGGAGAAGGGTCCCAGGGCTGGCTCTGGTGCAGCAGCTCCTCTAACTAACTATGGCCTTGGGGACATCACTTTCCAGACTGGTCAACTTTCCTGTTGTGTGTATGTGTGTGGGTTCTGGGGCCCACGGCTTGGGGTTCAGTCCCTGGTCAGCTCACGACCTGCCGCCGGAGGGATCCCAGAACTACTCAAGGTGACAGTGTGGTTTAGCCGTCAGCCGCCCTGACTGAGAGCTCACTCCCTGTCACTCTGCTCCGCCTTGTGGATTAGTGAGTTGTGTCTGTGTGGCCGGTGCACCCCACGGAGGACAAATCTCTGTGCCTGCCACTGACGTCTGTGGACAACGAGTCTGACTCAGAGTGAGGTAGGGCTGCAGTGAGGGCAGCTGCGGAGGAGCTGGTGGGCTGGGAGATCCAAAGGGCTTCTCTGAGGAGGTGACAGAGGGCTGTGGGGGACAAGGAGGAGCTGGCAGGGTGAAATGTGGGGCACAAGCAGGGAAGAGATGACTGTGGCTGGAGCTGAGCAGGGGTTGGGACGGCTGGTCCTGTGCTTGTGATCCCCATGAGGTCAAATCCCACCTGAGGCTTGGTGGCTCCAGGTGCCAGGCCCTGTCCAGGGTGCTGGAGGGGAGGCTTTGTGATGCTCCCTCTGAGGTCTTACCCTTCAGTCCTGCACCCCTCACTGGCTCCAGGGGCCGCTTTCCTGGGGACCCACTCTGAGCTGGTATCTGGGAGCAGCTGGCAGTAGGCAAGAGGCATTCCAAACCCCACGGGGGCAGAGAACTCACATTTTTCCCTCCTGTTAATAGCTCAAGCAGGAGCCTCTTCGTCATCAGATTCAATTTATTCCCATCTGGGCCCCACTGTCTCATCAATTCGGCTAATAAAGAGAGGTGAATGGCTATGACCCAGGCTACTGCAGAGGCCTCTTCCAAGCTAATTAACCGGCCTGAACAATCCCTTTTAATACTCCAGTGCTTAATATCCTAAGAGGGAAGAATGGGTGGGGGTTGGGTGCTGGCTGGGTGCGAGGCTTCAGCTGGCTAGAGTGGGCAGTGTGGCCTGGGTCCCTCTGGACGCTGCTTCCTGGGGGAGGGAGAAGGAAGGGAAGAGACAGGCCCCACAGCTCACGGCCACAGCCTGCCTGTCATCGCAGCCAGGGCCCTCAGTGTCCCAATGTGAAGTGAGGTTGCCGCACTTTGCTGGGCAAAGAAGCATTCTGGGAGGCTGAGGCAGGAGGATTGCAAGTTTGAACCTGGTCTGGGAAATATAGCAACTTGGTGGAACACTGCTCAGAGTTTTAAAAAGGGCTGAAGATGTGGCTCTGTGTGAAGCCCCTGGGCTCAATCTCCAGAGTTACCAAAAAAAGAAGAAGGAGAAGAAAAAGAAGAGAAGGAAGGAGGAGGAGGAAAAAGAAGAGGAGGAGGAAGAGGTGGAGGCAGAGAAACTGCTGTAAATGAATGACCCGTAGGTGGACACTGGTCCTGAGACTTCTTGGAGGGTCACCTGGGAACCAGTGCAGGGCCTTGTGCTCCCCTAAGCCCTGTGCAGGCTGCCTGGCAGTGCCAGGCCCCAGACAGCATCCTCACACTGTCCTCATGTGCACAGTGAGAACAAGGGCAGCCCCTCACTCCTGGCGCCATCCTGTGCCCATGATATTTACAATTATGGTTGTGGGGTGACTTCCCATGAGGTAGATTAGCTATTAAGGGGTTTATATTTTTAAACACACACATGCACACAAACACAGACCCAACTCCCTTCCCCTGGGATCATAGAGTTCATCCGCGCCGCCCACACCAGGCCCAGGGCTGGCTGCTCCTGGCCACTGATCCCAGTGAGGTTTGCCAGGAACCCACATGGGAAGGGTTGTACTTCAGGTGACTGCACAAGTGGCCGGACCTCCGTGTGCACACCTGCCCTGCACATTCCTGTTTAAGGCAATGCCCTGACCAAGAACAATGACTATATCTCCTTTCCTTGTACAGTGGCCTTCTGTCCACCTCCAGAAGTTGTGTACAGTGCAGACCTCTGCTGGCCAGCTCCTTCAGGGTCAGCTTGCTGTAAAGAGCCATGGGACGGAGGGGCTGGGTTTCCAGGAGCAGCCCAGAAACCGCAGCCGAGATAGGAGGGGCCCCAAAGGCCAAGGGATTCCAGCCTGGTGAGGAGACATCTCAACTGGCAGCTTCCAGATACTCTCTTCAATTCTGGAGTCTCCCCAACCTCCACAGTTACGTGCCCATTACTCCTTCTGGATCTGTGGGCCTCTTGGACTCAGTGCAGCCCTCGCTGGGCTCCTGGTGGTGTATTCTTGGCTTGGGCTGAAAACCTGAGCATCACCCTTTGGTTTGCTCTTTCACACATCCA